>PVLA01012050.1:0-47628 GCA_004027455.1 Hydrochoerus hydrochaeris
TGAAATAGGCTCTTGCTATGTAGAGTTCAGTCTGGCCTTTTTGAGCTCACCATGTAGCCCAGGTTGGCCTCAAACTCATGGCAATCCTCCTGCCTCAACCTCCCGAGTGCTGGGATTATGTGTGTGTGCCACCACGCCCGCCTATAGCTCCTTCCTTTTTGTGCTGTGCTGTGTCCCTCTGCATGGATGTCCCATGGTTTATTCATCCACTCACCTGGCATCGCCACTGGGTTTACTGGTTTTGAGCTGCGATGAATAATGCTATGGTGAACATTCTTGCACTGGACTTCTGGTGGACATAAGCACTCATTTCTCTTGGGTATAAAACCAGGAGTAAGGTTCCTGGGTTGTTTGGGTAAGAAGATGCTTAACTTTTATTGAAACTACCAAACAGGCTTCCACAGTGGGTATACCTCAAGATGGCCAAACAGGCAACATGGTCAAAAGCTTGTGTGCAAACGTGGAGGGGTAAAGGCTGGCTGTGGTGGTGCAGGCCTGTAATCCCAGCACTCAGGAGGCAAAACGGGAAGATTGCAGATTCGAGGCCAGCCTGAGATACATACTAAGTTCAAGGCCAGCCTGAGCTACGTAGCAATGTCCTGTTTCAAAACAAGACGAGACAAAAACAAAAATGTGGATGGGTGGGGGATAGACTAAAAAGAATGCAAGGACTGGGCAGGGAGAGGCAGGGCTTGGGGCTCCCTCCCGTGTGGAGCTGTGGAGCTGTCCAAGCTCTGAGCCTGCCTCCCCGGAACAGGCCGCCTGATCTTCGACAACCTGAAGAAGTCCATCGCCTACACCCTGACCAGCAACATCCCTGAGATCACGCCCTTCCTGCTGTTCATCATGGCCAACATCCCCCTGCCCCTGGGCACGATCACCATCCTGTGCATTGACCTGGGCACTGACATGGTGAGCCTACAGCGACAGAGGGGGCAGCGGGATCCTCCCTTCTCTGCTCACCCCACCTCTCCCTCCCAGGTCCCTGCCATCTCTTTGGCCTATGAGGCTGCAGAGAGCGATATCATGAAGAGACAGCCCAGGAACCCACGCACAGACAAGCTGGTCAATGAGAGGCTCATCAGCATGGCCTATGGACAGATTGGTGAGGGGCCGGGTGCCTGGCTGAGGGCTGCCCTGCGGGGGCACCCACAAGCCTCATGCTGACCTAACAGGGTGGAAACAGGGTGGGACCAGCCTGAGAATGATCTGAGGGTGGGGCAAGAGTCCCACCTCTGTCCCCCACCCCCTGGCTGCTGGGAACTATGTCTGCAGAGCCCTAGGGGTGCAGGCCAGCTACCCCTGGGATATCCCAGCAAGCAGAAACTGCCTTGTGGTGAGAGGCCTGGGGGAGCTCATTCCTGAGTCTAAGCCTCAAGTGTGGGGCCCTCCGTGATTGTGCGATATTCCGGTGGCTGGGCCAGGGAGCAGAGCCTTGAAGCTACTCATGCAGGACAGGCAGCTAGCCCAGGCACCCATCTCAGCGGCTCACCCTGGGTCCTCCAGAGGAGAGCTGCCAGGGGTGATGGCACACGCCTGTAATCCCAGCATGTGGGAAGCTGAGGTAGGAGCATCACTGTGAGTTCGAGGCCAGCCTGGACTGTGCGATGAGACCCTGTCTAAAACCAAACCAAACCAAACCATGGATGACACGGCCTGGTCAAGAGGACTGAGATGGCCCACAGATCACCGTGGAGGCCCCAAAGAGTCTCGTGGGTGCACTGGGCCTGGTGCTCACCGCTTGGCTCCCTTCCTTCCTCCTCCAGGGATGATCCAGGCTCTTGGTGGCTTTTTCTCTTACTTTGTGATCCTGGCAGAAAATGGCTTCCTGCCTGGCAACTTGGTGGGCATCCGACTGAACTGGGACGACCGCACTGTCAATGACCTGGAGGACAGTTACGGGCAGCAGTGGGTGAGTGGATCTGGACAGAGAGCCCCACAGCCAGAATCCCTGCCCACTAGAGGAGCCCTGGACAGTTGTGCAAGCCATGAGGGGCTCAGTCCTACAGTGGCCCCTTTGCCCTCAAGGCAGCATCCTGACCTCACCACGCACCTGGGCTTACCTGGAGCTTTTGGTCCAGCTTGGGCCTTGGCTTCTATTGCCCAAGTTCTTGACCTGCCAGGCCTTCTTCCCCCTCTCTGTCTGTCCTTTCAAAACCTGACTGTCCCCCTTGGTCTCTGGGAGACAGCTGAGTTCCCCACTTTCTCTTTCTAACATCTCCTTCCCCTGGGTCTGTGAGCTCTGAGACAGGGACACATCTGAGGCCCCAGGTGGCCTGTGCAGGGGGTGGGCACATGGGCATCTGGGCTATGGGACCGTGGGTCGGGCTGTGGCCATACGGTGACACCGCACCCCTCTCCTCTCTCCTGCAGACATACGAACAGAGGAAGGTGGTGGAGTTCACGTGCCACACAGCCTTCTTTGTGAGCATCGTGGTCGTCCAGTGGGCCGATCTGATCATCTGCAAGACCCGGAGGAACTCAGTCTTCCAGCAGGGCATGAAGTGAGGGCCGGCACCAGGCGGCTGCACAACCATCCTTCCTGTCCATGTGTCCATCTGTCCCTCCGCTCATGCCCTGGACTTCCAGCTTTGCCTCTAAGCAAGGGTCACATATGTCTGAGATTCTGTCTCTGTCTGTCTCCCTGCGAGGTGTAGGGGGTGATGGGGTTCTCAGATCTGCTTTATCTTTTTATAGCACTGCATCTGTCCATCTATCCCCTCTCCTTTCTGTGCTACCATCT
This sequence comes from Hydrochoerus hydrochaeris, assembly GCA_004027455.1. Taxonomy (NCBI): domain Eukaryota; kingdom Metazoa; phylum Chordata; class Mammalia; order Rodentia; family Hydrochaeridae; genus Hydrochoerus; species Hydrochoerus hydrochaeris. The sequence goes on from PVLA01012050.1 coordinate 2,744, forward strand.
CTGTACCTCTCTGTATGTCTGTGTCTCTGTCTCAGTATCTCTCAGTCTCTCCTCTTGGACCTCTGCCCCGCTGGTCACCGTCTCTGTGTTCTTGCTGCTCCCTGGTCCCAAATCACCATCTCTGTCTGTCCCCGGGCTGTCTTGTTCCACCTGCCTCGGTGTATCGCTAGGTATCTGGCGCTGTGGCTCGGGCTGCCGGCTGGGGGTTTTCGAGGCTCAGCCCTGCCTCGCCTCTGTTTTCAGGAACAAGATCTTGATCTTTGGCTTGTTTGAGGAGACAGCCCTTGCTGCCTTCCTGTCCTACTGCCCTGGCATGGACGTGGCCCTTCGCATGTACCCTCTCAAGTGAGCACCCTCACCCCTTCTTGTCCCCTCCGCAGAGCCTTCCCCCAGGAGACACCCTCACAGGCCAAGCCCATCATAAGCCCCAGGCCATAGCTGTGGACCTCTGGCCCCACTTCCCCTGGAGTCTTTCTGGACACCCCACTCTGTGTACCCGCCTCTGCCCCTCTTGCGCGATGCCCCCAGGCCCTCTCCCAAGGCCCATCCTTAAGAAAGCCACTGTGCAGGCCCCAGGGCAGCCCCCTCTGCTGCCCCAAAGAATGCTGGGAGGCCAACCCTGCCATCCCCACAGGGACTCTGCCCTGCGCCCCGCACTCATGCCCTTCTCTCCGCTCTGCAGGCCCAGCTGGTGGTTCTGTGCCTTCCCCTACAGTTTCCTCATCTTTGTCTACGACGAAATCCGCAAACTCATCCTGCGCAGGAACCCCGGGGGTGAGAGGCCAGGATGGGGCAGCTGGGGGCCGGAGAGGGGGGTCAGGTTGTCGTGGGTGTCTTGTCCCATATCACTCTCTGTGTCTCCCCCTCCTCCTCTCTCTTCTCTCTTCCTGTCTCTCTCAGCCTCCTCCTGTCTGTCTTTCCAAGTGTGGTTCTCTTTGGGGTTCATCGTTACTATTTCTGTGTCTCCCTGCCTCTACCCCACTGCTGTTTGTACTTTTGTCTTCCTGTCTGTCTCCATATCTCATTCTGTATCTCCTCTTTGTCTCTCTAGGTTGGGTGGAGAAAGAAACGTACTACTGACCTCAGCCCAGCCACACTGCCCGTCTCTTCCCAGCCCCCAAGCCCAGGACAGCCCCCTTGGTCCCTGCCATTTTGTATTCTGGAGGGAGGGGCCCTCTCTCCCTGCGGCCCACCTTGGCCCCCACCCCCGTGGTGCCTCCTGCCCTCCTTGTCTCCCTCTCTCTGGCTGCTTCTGTCCCCCACAGCCCTGCCTCTTTCTCCCCTCTTTTCTGTGTCTGTTTCTCGCTCCTCCTCGTCCCTCTGTCCCTACCCCTTCCAGCCTCCTCCCTGGGCTCTTTTTTACTCCCCCTCGCCCTGGTCCCCAGTTGATGCCATCTCTGGTTCCGGACAATTATGAAATATATCTGAGGGGAGAGAGCAGTGGGCTGCGTGTCATGCTTGCTTTCTGGCTGGGGCTATGGGCAGGCTGTGCGCCCTTGGCTGGCGCCACTCCCGGCGACTCACGCCTGGCATCAGCTTAGGGGCCAAGGACCCCATGGAGTTTTAGCTTCCACAGAAGTGAGGCTGCGAACTTTCCAGGGGGTGGGATTACGGAACTAGATCAGGGAGGAGGTGAATGACACTTGGGGTGGGCGGAGGACCCTGGGGGGCCATGACGTGGAGATGATGATGGTAGTGACCGCTGATGCCCCTGCTAAGCACTCTGTACATCTGAGCTCATTTAATCTCCAGGAGGCCTGAGGCACAGAGAGGAGGATGACCGGCTTGTGGCCACACAGGAGCTAAGAGTGACCCATCAGGGATCCCTACACCAGTTTCTCTTGTTTTACTGAAGTCAACTTTCAGCAGCAACTACACACATCTTTGGGGTTTGGGGGTTTTTTTAGTACTGGGGATTGAACTCAGGGCCTTCATACTAAGCTACATCTCCAGCCCTTTTTATAGTGTTGTTGTTGTTGTTATTGTTGTTGTTGCTAACTTACTTAATTGCCCATGCTGGGCTCAAACTTTCAATTCTCCTGCCTCAGCCTCCCAGAGTTCTGGGATTATAGGTGTATACTACCATGCCTGCTTCAAAGCACATAAATCGCAAGGATAAAACTCAGTGGTCTTAAAATTACATTCATGTAATCACGTCTCTGACATTAGGTACAACATTTCCATCCACCCAGAAAGTGCCATTGTGTAGCCCCCAGTGGCGACCACTGATCTGATTCTGGTAACCATATGTTACTTTGTTCCTGAGCTTCATGGAAACGTAATCTTTTGGGAGAGGGTGTGAGACAGGGTCTCCTGTGTAGTTCAGGCTGGCCTTCACCTGGGTTATGTAATCCAGGCTGGCCTCGAAGTCAAGCTGACCCTCTTGCCTCAGCCTCCGGAGTGGTGGAATCACAGGCATGCACCACCATGCCCAACTATGAAACTAGAATTTTACAACCCATAGGCCTGTGTGTGTGTGTGTGTGTGTGTGTGTAATTCCATGCCCCCCACAACACATCTGTGGGCGTCCCCATGTGGTTATATGCATCAGTAACCTAAGTCTCTTCACCGCTGTGTAGTGTTCCACTGTGTGACTATAATACGGTTTATATGTTTCCTCTTATAGACACCTGGGTGTTTTGCAGGTTGGAGGCTAATCTAATGAGGAACAGGAATATTCCAGTCATTTTTACCCTTTTACTTACAGTTGTGGGATTGAACCCAGGGCCTTCACACTGAGCTATATACTGTAGCTCCTTTTTTGTGGATTTTAAAAAGCTGGTATTACCACATGTTCACAATATATAATGATCGTGCTTATCACGGGAGTTGGCACACATACATGGCGCATTTTAATTCTTTTGTCCCTTCCCTTCCATCTGTTGGTCCCCTTCCCTTTTACAAAATGTCTACCTGCTTCCTATTATCTATTTTGCTCTGTAATTTGTCCATATTGTGGACTGAGACAGTGTCTCATGAAGTCACTAAGTCACCCAGGCTGTTTAGAATTTTGAGTCTTGCTGCCTCAGCCTCCTGGAGTGCTGGGATCACAGGTACCCACACCATGCCTGGCTTGGTCCTGTCTTTCTGTGACACCATGCACTCATCTCTGTTGGGTACAGACCTGTCCAGGAGAGGAAATGCTGGGTCACACGCTGTGACCCTTTCTAAAGCACTGTGTCCTTCTGAATCCTATAGTATGTGAAAGTCCCCAGTTGCTTGCTCTGTACTGTGCCCGCATCGCCTGTCCTTTTCATGGCGGTCACGCGGGTAGTCACATTGGACAACTAAGCCGTTTCCCTCAAAGCTGCCTTTCCCCTACAGCCCAGAGCTGTAAGTGAGAGGAGGAGCTGGGCCAGACCAAGCCTGCCTGCATCCCGGTGCAGGTGTCCGGGGGCCAGGACACAGACTGCTGCTGAGTGTACCGCGTGGGCACCTGCCGCGCACAGGCAGCAGCCAGGAGAGAAGCCCCGGAATTGAACCAGGAGGCGGTGGGAGGCCCTGTGTGCTGCGACCTCTGGTGGTCACAGGAGGAGCCGCAGGACTGGAACACACTGCTTTGCTCATCTAATGCGAGGAGGAAACGCTCCCTCAGCAGATGGGCAAAGTGAGGTCCTGAGAGGGGAGGGAGTTTCTTGTGGTCACGCAGCAGACACTATCACCCAGGTTTCTGGTTGTCTGTGCTAACATCTTCCTGCCCTCCTAGCTCCCCTTTCTCTGGGAATTCAAGAGGCAGGAAGGAGGCTTCGGAGCCAGTGCCTGTCTCCCATAATCCCCCAGCACCCTCTAACTCAGGGCCCATCTGCCATAGGACCCCTCTCTCAAGGAGGCATCGCCCCCCTCCTGCACACTGTCTCAGTCTTAGGGCCCGCTCTTCCCCTAGTCCTGCTTCAAAGGGCTCCTTCCTCTCTTGCCCCTGTGCCAAGACCTCAACTCCCAGAGTTCCTCCCACCCTTTCACTCAGAAAACCCATGTCCGGCGTCCCTGCCTCTGGGCTTCGCCACCCGCTCCTCTGCAGACCTGTGTCTTGCTGTGGATGTGCTGTGGCACCTCTAGTCCTTTGCATGTCCTCGGCTAGGAGCCAGCTGTGGAACAAAAGGACTTTCATGTGCTTCTCTTGAGGAAACTGAACAGCTCCTGTAACTACAGGCAAACCCAGACTCTCCCTGCTGGCATGGGAAGAGGCAGCTGGACCTCTGCCACTAGCCCAGTTCCCAGGATTCTTTGTCCTGGGGGTTCTCCGATAGTTACCTCTGCACTCCCATCACTTTGAATGCTAGTACTGCTCCTCTGGTTATGCTCCCAGCTGATTATACATTCACAGTCCTCTTGATTTCTGAAGCAAGACTGGATCCAGGTTGGAAAACCTGAGCAAAGTACCCTAACAGCCTGGAGTGACAAAAGGGAAATAAACAGAAACCAGCTAAACTGGTCTTCAAAGTTTGGCTATTTGATCAGTTTGGGACCAGCCCAGGGGCACACCCAAGTGCCCACCAGAGCCTGTCCCGGGCAATATTCTGCTACTCCTGAAGAAATATCTTTTGCCAGGCCCCAAAACACAAACTCTAAGAGGTTTAGACCTTGGAAGGCAAGAGTTGGGCTTGAGAGAGTTACTTGGGCTGGATATGGGAGGCTGAGGCAGGAGGATTGCTGTATTCGAGGCCAGCCTGGGCTACATAGCCTTATCAGAAAGACCCTGTCAGAAAGAAAGACTAAGAAGAAAGAAAGAGAGAAAGAAAAAAAGAAAAAGAAAGAAAGACCTCACTTGGATATTCCTCTACTGCCTGATCCAGCTTTGGAGAATCAGGACCTCAGCCCAGTGGGTGCTCAGTCTTTCTGACATTTCCAGGCATATTTCTTGAGGGCCCCTAGGGACCTTTAGCACTCTGCCTTTGATTTGCCTGGGCTTGGGCAGGCCATGGAGAAATTTGATTAAAGACAGACCCATGCCTGTGGGACCTGGGAAAAGAATGGCCCAGTCCTCAGAGACAGCCACTCTTTGGGACATCCAAGCTCCTAACATGTTACTGTTAAGTTTGAGGAGACTGAACTGTGGAAATAGCCAGAATATTCATAATGTACTGGCAGTGGGCTGGGGATGTAGCTGAGTGGCATAGAGCCTGCCTGGCAAGCACAAGGTCCTGAGTTCAATGCCCAGTGCCAATAATAATAATAATAATAAATCATATACTGGCAGTAACAACCACATTTATTGAGCAGTTACATAACATCAAGGCTTGGGCCATGGATATAGCTCAGTAGCATAAGCCCCTGCCTGGCAAGCACAAGGTCCTGAGTTCAGTTCCTGGTAACAAAACCAAAAAACAATGTCAAGGCTTTTTAAAGCACTTTACATGCAGCATTTAACTGAGGCATAGCAGCCTCATTAGTGTGGTACATCCAGATGAAGACACTGAGATTCAGAGAGGTGACAAGATCAAAGCCACACCCCCCAGGTTTTCTCCTGTGTCCAACTCCAAAATTTCAGCTCTTTTTGGGATAATAATCCCCTCTTCTTTTAAAACAAGTATTAGCGTACATTTGCAGTACATAATAAATATATTCATTATGCAGTGTTGGTACATACACATGTTGCATCTTGATCTTTTTACTCCCCTTCCCCTCCTGTCTCTTCCCACCCCCAGATCTCCCTCCTGTCTCCACAAACTCTATCTTCCAGTTTCACATCATATTTCTTTTAGAATTTTGCTTGTAAGTTATTTACACTTTGGGTTCTCCTATGAGAGAAACTGTGTGATATTTATTCTTCTGTGTCCGGTTCATTTCACCTGGCATTATGGACTCAAGGTGCAACCATAGTCCTACAAATGACCCAAATATATCCTTTATGGCTGAATAATACTCAAGTGTGTATATATACCACATAATAATTAACTCTTTGAAGAATTCTTGACCCCTTATTTTCCCTCCCTCCTATCCAGAGGTGTAGGGCGGTGCAGGGACATCCCTAATACTAACCCATTTATTCCTATGAGTCCAAGGGTGGGAATGCTTCCCTCCAGCAACCACAGGCCCCCTCCCCAGCACCAGCCTCCCCAGGAAAGAACTGTTCTCACGGATTGTCAACAATCTTGATACTCAAAAAATGCAGTTCAGTAACAGCAGCATTACCTGGAAAATTATTAAAAATACAAATGATAGGCTCACTCCAGACTCATTGAGTCAGAACATCTGGTATTGGACCCAGGAGCAGTGTTTTATCAAGTTCTCTAGATCCTCTGTAGAGTCAGGAAGACAGCTCTGCACTGGGGCCATACTATCCCCCAAGGGAGTACACAACACCCAACATCCACTTCTGTCATTCACCTGCCCAACTCCACATCTGAAACTACAAATCCCACAATGCTGAGTGGGGCTCGCCGCTTTCAGGGACTACGTTTCCCTAGGTGCTTTGCGAGTCAGACCTCTGCAGTGGCGCACACCCTGCTGCCGATGCCTGAACTACAATTCCCACAATGCTCGGCGGCGCAACTACCGCCCCCTGCGGCTCGGGAGCGGCTCCACGTCGGCTCCGCCGGGTGGGGCCAGGCTCGGGCGGAGCCGGCGGGGTCTGCAGGACTCCTGGCTGGGTAAGGCCGGCGAACCCCTCGCCACGCAGACATGGCAGCGCAGAAGGACCAGCAGGATGCCGAAGCGGAAGAGCTGAGCGCCACGTGAGCTACCCAGCTCCAGTCACCCTGACCTGAGACGCGGGAGATAGTCCCCCTCTGGCTCGAATATTGGCAGTCCCAGCCCTCAACCAGAAGTCTAGTGTCCCCGTCCGTCCCCCCCCCCCCCCCCCCCCCCCCCCCCCCCCCCCCCCCCCCCGCCCCCGGTCTCCTGTTCAGGGATCCTAAAGTTAGGTCCCCGGCCCTGTCCTCTGGTACCCAGGAATCCTGGCCGTCTCCTGGGACTTGCCCTCCTGGACCCCAGAGTCTGTCCCCCGCTCTCCCGTTACCCCCAGGTCTGGGCCCCATCCCGATCTGCCGCCCCCTCTGCTTCCCTGCCAGGACCTTGCTGCCGAAGCTGATTCCCTCTGGTGCAGGCCGGGAATGGCTGGAGCGGCGACGGGCGACCATCCGGCCCTGGGGGGCCTTTGTGGACCAGCGGCGCTTCTCACGACCCCGCAACCTGGGCGAGTTGTGCCAGCGCCTGGTACGCAACGTGGAGTACTACCAGAGCAACTATGTGTTCGTGTTCCTGGGCCTCATCCTGTACTGCGTGTGAGTGCCCGGTCCCACCCCATGCCGCGCCCTGGGGTCAGATGGACCCATCCCACCCGCAGGCCCGGCCTCCATGGCGTAGCTCTGCTACTTTGTCACCAAAGAATCAGGTCTCTACTCCCCCACTATTGTAACTCAGCCTCTACCCACCGGCATACAAGGCGAGTGCCTCCTGGTGGTCCAACCCCACATACCTGACTTCCTACTCCCTGTCCTCTACCTCCAGGGTGACATCTCCCATGCTGCTGGTCGCTCTGGCCGTCTTCTTTGGCGCCTGTTACATTCTCTATCTGCGTACACTGCAATCCAAGCTTGTGCTCTTTGGTGAGCAAATGCCCTGCCCAGATGGACTCCTAGTTTTCTTGGGATGAAAACCTACCTCAGACCCCAAACCAAAGTCCTTGCAACCCAAGTCAGCGCCCAAGGCTAGATGTACACTAGATCCAGCTAGCCTGTTCTGTAAAATCACAGACATACATGATCCTCATATCCAGTGTCAGCTCCCCAAACCCAGAATGAGATGCCCCAGGACCCCACCCATCACCAGGCTCCTCTGAGGTGAACCTACCCCTCTGCACTCCTTGACCTCTACGGGAAGCACCCGCCATAACTGCTCGTGTTGGACACCAGGTGGCGACCTTATGCAGGCCAAGGTCTGTTCGCCTTCTCTGGGGTGGGACCAGGAAGATCTTGGGACTTCTTAAAGAGGGAAGCTGAGGCCTCTGACTCTTAGGGCCCCAGAATACTAACAAGATTTCTGGAGAAAAGACATCAGGGAAAATTCCACCCAGGAAAAGTCCAAGGTTTGCCATAGTGACAGGGTTTTGGAATCAATCAGACAGACCTAAGACAAAGTCCTTCAAGGGGTCTTCAAGATATGTTCATGTGAAAGATGGGCTGGGTGGAAGGGTATGAAAGGAGCCCTTGAATCACAGCCAAACTTATGGTCACCAGACCATGCAGACTGCCCCTTCCAGTCTTATGTGAGAAGCCAGGAAGCTGCATTTTTATGGGAGATCACTCAGTGCTGGCCACAAACCAGATTCTCGTGAAACCTCTCAGAGAACATATCCTCATATCAGACTTGGCCCCGAGGCCACCATTTTGAATGTAGGTGGGCCCTGGGCTAGGGAGCTAGAGGCTGGGACTTTATAGGGCAAATGGGGCTGAAGGGTAGGGGCAGGGTCTCCGGCTTGTTGTATTCTGTGATGCAGGGGACCTTGGGGAAACAGGATGAGACATGAGTCTGGGTCCAATCCTGAAGCTTCCAGAGATTGTGGCACCAGATTGTGGGGAGGCAGCAAGGGTTACTCTGGGAGAGGGCACCAAGGGTCAGGGATAGAACAGCCAGCCAATGCTGTCTGCCCTCAGGCCGAGAGGTGAGCCCGGCCCATCAGTATGCGCTGGCTGGAGGGATCTCCTTCCCATTCTTCTGGCTGGCTGGTGCAGGCTCGGCTGTCTTCTGGGTCCTGGGTGAGTACAGGGTCACGGTGGGGGAAGGCCAGATGAGGGAGCATGGCCCTAAACTGTTTGTTCTCTTGCAGGCGCCACTCTGGTAGTCATCGGCTCCCACGCTGCCTTCCACCAGATCGAGGCCACAGAAGGGGAGGAGCTACAGATGGAGCCCGTGTGAGGTATCTGCAGCCACCTGTTGGCCTCCTGGGCCAGGCACCACTGCATCCCTGTCCACCCCTGTCCTGTACCACCCTGCTGCCTCCCTCCCCTCACAAGGCCAGGGAGGAGCTCTGCCTTTAGAAATAAAGCTGTTACAGTTGCCATTGAGTAAATATCTCCCTGTGTCTTTGTGGACCTCTACAAGGAGGTGCGGGGGTGGGGGGTGGGGGGTGCTCTGCCTGTGGGGAAAACAGTAGGCTATGTAAGTGAAATACACACACACACACACACCCATACTGGGGATTGAACTCATGAACTCGTGCTTGCCAAGCAGGCACTTACGTCACTGAGCTAAACCCCCAGCCCTATAGGTGAAATATTATAAGAGGTCAGGTACTAAGGAGGAGAGGAGTTGAGAAGGGAAGCTGGGCATGTAGCACATATCTGTAATCTCAGTACTCAGGAGGCTAAGGAAGGAGGATCAGTAGGTCGAAGCCAGCCTGAGCTACACAGTGAGACTCCATCTTAAAAAAAAGAGATTTGAGGTTCAGTGATATGCTGGAAACTCAGGGTTTAGTGCACAGTTATCCTGAGAGCTGTGATTATCACGAAAGGACACAAAGCAGAATCAGAAGGAGGCACGTGGGGGCCAAGGTAAGAGCACACCAGGCTCTGCTCAATGACATGATGGCATCATTGCCACTTTCTCCCACCATGGTCACATGGGCAGGACGAGTTCCTTCCTCTAGCATGGGGAATGTAAAACATGAAGTCTCAGTACGTGGGATCATTACTGGTACATCTGTGAACCAAAATTCCAGACTCCCAGGAGAGAGGCAGAGCTCCATGTGGAGAGCATTGTTTGCACAAGCAGTCTGGACATGATGAGCCACATTTACTTAAAGAAGAGCCTCCTGGATCCAAGTTCCCAGGCACCAGCCAGGAAGCTAACTGCACACATAGGTCTGTCTAAGACCAGTGACCTCAGTCTGCTGTGTTAAATGCTGTTCTTGCCCGGCATGGTAGCACATGCCTGCAGTCCCAGCCACCTGGGAGGCTGAGGCAGGAAGTCTGCAAGCTTGATTCCAGCCTAGGCATATAAAGTGAGTTAGATTCTGTATCAAAATAAAAAGGGCTGGGCATATAGCTCCATGGCACAAGCACCTGCCTGGCAAGTACAAGGTCCTGAGTTTGATTCCCAGTACCAAAAATTAAAATTAAAAAAATAAATGGTAGCAAAATAAAAATTGAAAAGGACTGGGATGTAGCTCAATGCAAAGGACCTAGGTCTACTCCAAGGGGAGAGAGGAAAGAGAAGGGAGAGATACACCATGGTTTGCTTCTATGGCGTGTTGGCATAGATGCTGCACAGGCAGCAGTGCTATAAACTCCCTCCTGAAGCTCACCTTTGTGAGGGAAGCTTGTGATACACAAGCAATCCAAGCTACTAGGAATAGCCCTCAGGAATACCTCCGAAGCCAGTCTGGAGGGGCTGGGTGGGTGAGGCTAGGAAGTAGTTGGGAGGAAGGGTGGGCTTGCTGAGAGCACAGAGACGGGGCCTACTGGGGAATGAGGAACAGCTCGGCCCCTTGGAAGTCTAGGGTGAGAGGATTCTGCCCAAAGGGAACATCAAGTGCAAAGTCCCCAAGATCAGATCTGCTCAATGACATGATGGCATCATTGCCGCTGCGACTGAAGTGAATAGAGCAGCCTTAGGAGATGATGCAGGTGAGGATACTGGCGGTCAGATGGCACAAGACCTGCAGGCCTGGGCAGGATTTTAGCTTAAGATAATGTGAGATGGCAGAAGAGTTTGGCATAAAGAAGAGACGGGGTCAGGTGGGGGTGTTAGAAATGTCCCTCTGGGGTTACGTGGAAGGTGAGCCAGAGGGGGTGAGATCAGGTAAGATCCAACCTGGGGAAGGTAGGGACGTGGGGCGGAGAGGAAGGACAAGAAGATTCTGGAAGAGGAGGGACAGAGTTTGGCTACTGACGTGTGTGGGAGCTGAGTAGGAGGTAACAAGCAAGGCCGACCCAGGGGTTTCAGGCTTAGGGCATCATGGTAAGACCAGGAGGCCTGGGTGTCTTGATCTAAGGCAGGACCAGAGCAGCCAGTTAAGGGCTCACTTCCAGCATGAGCCACCAGAGGGCAGGCAAGTGCTTCCTCTGCCTTGATCCAGGGAGGGAACCAGGAACTGACTCAAACTGGGAGACCACAGCAGGCTGGGAACCTGGGGACCCTGAGGTCCAGTCAGGTCACCTGGGTTTACTCGAAGGCCAGGGTCCCCAAACCAATTTGGACATATCATAGGGTGTTTTGTTTGGTGTTTCAATGACTGTGTTCCCTGGGGAAATTGAGTCTCCATGCCCATCACAGTCTGCGTGTGGTTCAGTTTTCTTGTTTGGAGGTGTCTGAGGCCACACACTTGAGACAGATCATTGGAGCATCAGGTCGGCGGGCTGAGCTGAGGGTAGGGGGATATTGAGATTCAGACCAAAAGCCAAATCTGGGGGTAATGCTGTAGGTCCTTGATTCTAGCGTTGATTCATTAAGATGCTGGGAAACTAAAAGTTTCTGTTGGGGGCCGAGGATTTAGCTCAGTGGCGTAAGTGCATGCCTGGCAAGCTTGAGGTCGTGAGTTCAATCCCCAGTACCAAAACCAAAAGTCTCAGTTGGGGTTGGTGAAGACTGGGGGCCCATTTCCCCATCTGTCTCTTACAAATGACAAATGACCTTGGGATTAAAATATCTGGTTTGAGATAGCAAACAGGAAGGCTCAATCTCTTGCCTAGGGGACAAAAGCTAAAGGTCTAGTTGTCTATTTTGCAGAGAATGCCTGGGGTTCAGCTGACTGGCAGCGGGTGACAGATAGGGAATCTGGTTGGCTTGTTTGGGCTGACCACATTGGCTTCCGGTGTGAGGTCACAGAATGCGATCTATTATCAAATTTGGGATGAGTGGTCAGATGACACAGACTAGGATTCCTGAGGTCCAAGTGTCTGGGTGGCAAATCTTGAGTGGTGAGGCAGAGTCCAGGCTCTAGTTTTGGGGTGACAAGGTAGGCTGTCCCTTTGGCTGAAGATGACCCAGTGGGTGTGGTTGTTGCCTTGAGGCAGGAGAGAAATGCAATGGTGTCTAGTCTGGACCTGTAGTAGCTGGAGCCCTGAAGTGGTGGCTGGTGGAGACAGAGCCTGAGGGTCCTGTTACATAATTCAGGACAACAGAGACTAAGAAAGAGGTCTCGTTACCTAGCGTGAAATGATAGCAACTTGGGGAATCTCATAGCTTACTTTGGGGAATGACTGCTAACATAGTGTGAGGTTAAAGGCACGGTGGATCCAGCTCTCGCACTTTAAGTGACAGATGATGGATTTTTATCTGTTGGAAGTGACACGAACTAGAGTTGTCTGAGGTGTCAGAGACTTGGATTCCTGTGGGCCAGGATGCTAAGATCTACTTTAGGGTGTGTTATGGTTCAGATGAAGATGCTCCCCCAAAGTCTCACATGTTCAGGGGTAGACCTTTTGGAAGGTGACTGGATCGTGGGAATACTATACTTATCAGTGGATTAATTTTTTCAGTGAGTTCCTGTACTGCAGACCTGATCTGGAAGGGTGTATTACATCCTTTGCTCTTCCCTTCCCTTTCTTTCTCTGCTTCTGGCTGTCATGAGGTGAGCAGCTGTCCTTGTTACACCCAGCCGCCATGCTATTTCTGCCTTGGAGCTGCCAACAACGGACTGAACTATTTGAAATCATGAGCCAAAATAGACCTCCCTTCTAAGTTATGGGTGTCACATATTTTGCCCCTGAGATGGGAAAGAGACTAATACAAGGTGACAGGTTGAGGTGTAATTGTCTAGTTTTAGATGATCAGACAGGGTAGCCTGGTACCACCTTAGGGAAAATGTGGTCTAGCCTCTTTTGGGGTGACAGCTAGGTCAAGAAACTGAAATGTACAGTTTGAGGTACCATATTGAGGGCTCAATGATTAGTTTAAAGCAGCAGAAAAAGGGTCTTTTGAACTCCATAGAACTACCTGAGACTTGTACTCTGCTTATCTCATTTGGAGTGGTAGAGACCCTAAGGCCAAGGGCCAAGTTTGGGATTATAGAGACCAAGAAACTATTATCTAGTTTGGAGTAAGGACCCTGGGTTTAGGGATGTGGCTTAAGATGAGAGATCTTGAGAAATAAATACATTAGCTGGTATAAGGGTGCAGAAACTATAGGTCTGGTTGCCTGCTTGGGTAGCAGATTTGCTGGGACCTGGCCAAATGGCTGCAGATAGTAAATAATGGAGGTATCAGTGTCTAGTTTGGGAGTTTGCTTATCTAGCTTGGGGTGGAGACTAGGCACTTCACTGTCCAGTTTGTAATGACAGAGCCAGGTCCCAAGCTGTATTTGTAGTGACAAAAACTGAGGGTTTGTTACTCAGTTTTATGGGATGAATCTAAGTTACCAAGGGCTGTTGGGGTTGACTGGAAGTCTGGATGTCTAGTTTTATGGGACAGAGATTAGGGTCCCTGGGTATATTTGGAGTGATGGAGGATGGGGGCTGGTTGTCTGCTTTGGGGGAGGTGGTGGTTAAGCCCAAGTGTCGACTTGATTGGAGTGGGAGCCACCTAGGGATTTAGTAAAGAACAAGTCTGGGTGAGCCTGGGTCATGGAGGCATGACCTTAGGTAACATATAAGGTCTCTGGCCCCTTCTTCTCTGGTACTATTCCCCATCTCTGCTTCCTGCCTGCCATAAACTAAGCATCTTTGCTCAACCAGGCTATTCTCACATGATTTTTCTGCCTTGGATTGAGCTGATCATGGACTGACTCCCTTGGGCATATGAACCAAGTTAAACCTTTCCTATTTTAAATTGTGGGTTTGATCCCCAGTGCCAATAAATAAATAGTGGGTATCTGGTATTGTGCCTTAATGAAAAGCCAACTAACATGGAGGTCTTAGATTGATTTTGGGTAAAATAATGGGGTTCAGCTGTGTAGGTTGCTGGACAGAGTCTGGCATCTGAGGACATTTTTTCAGTGCTAGATGGTTACACCTAGAAATTTAGTTGTATGGTTTTGTTCGGGAACTGGTGTTCAGGTTGCTAATGTGTGGTCACATTTGCCTATCTTGATATGCCAGATATTATTCATCGATTGTCATGTTTGGGGCAATACAGTCTCTTGGTTCCAGGTGACAGAGACAGCCCCAGCTTGGGGTACAGAGATTAGAGGTGCAGCTGGAGATGGTGAGGCTGAGAATTATCTTTTTTAAACTGAGGTGGCAGGAAGTGTCACTCCAGGACCTCCAGACTTCCTGAGGTCCTGGGGCCTACTCATAATGGTAATGATACCTGAGTGCTCCTGGGGCAACTGAGTCAGGATTACCTTTGCATGAAGGTGTGGGGCCTTGAATAAATGTAGACCTCTGAGTTAAATATAGCCAGGGGAAGGAGCCCAGTTTGGGAGTTACTGCATATGCCAGATCGTCTTAACTGTCAATTTGACTGGATTAAGGGGCTCTTGGAGAGATGACAGGATCATGGGGACACTATACTCATCAGTGGATTAATCCACTCATATTCATAGCTCAATGTGCTGTTAGGAGGTGGGGCTAGTTGGAAGAGGTTGGTTGCTGCAGGTATGGTTGGTTACTAAACTTCTCATTGCTGAGACAAAATACCCAACACCCAAAATTAAGGAAGGAAAGCTTTATTTATTTATTTATTTATTTACTTGTGGTATCGGGGATTGAATATATGACAGGCAGGTGCTTACAGTGCTGAGCTAAATCCCCATCCCTGGAAAGTTTTATTTAGCTCACTGTTTGTAGAGGTTTCAATTCATAATTTGGCTGCTCCAAAGCAGAGTAGCATGGCAGACAGGCAACAGCGCATGGTGACAGAAGACAGCAAAAGTGACAAGAGCAGCCTACCTTCTCAGGGTGGGTATAGTGCTCACACCATCTTCCTGCCTTCCTCTTGCACAGAATGAGAATGTTTAAAAATTGAGAACCCTGGCCTCCTGCTGAATCACTTAAACTTCTAAATTTCTCAAGTTATCAATGTATCAACCATTACAAACCACCACTTGTCAGCTTGGCAACCAGACACATCTCTTTGAACCAGTTTCTAGGTACAAAGACATGTTTATTCTTACCATTTCACAACTTGAACATTATAACACAGGTTTAACAATCCTTAAGAACCAGCATCAGCCTGTAATCTCAGCATTCAGGAGGCTGAGTCAGGAGGACTGCTGTGAGTTCAAGGTCAGTTTAGGCTACAAAATGAGTTTAGGGCCAGCCTGAACTGCATAGTGAGACTTTGCCTTAAAAAAAAAGAACTAGTATTAAGTGTATCAATATTTTATTACATTGGAACCATAACATCCCACCCTTGGCCCCCACAAAGGCTCATGCACATCCCTCTATACAAAATGCATGTAGTCCATCTCTAAGAGTCGCTAAGGTCCTAACAGTTTCAGCATTGCTGGAAAGTCCAAGTCCCAAGTCTCCTCTAAGATGTAAGGCAAACTCTTAGCTACAAACCCCTATACAAAAGAAAAGTTAAACACTTCCAGCATTCAATGGCACAAGATAAACATTTTCATTCCAAAAGTTACTAAAATCAAGTCCAAAATCCAGTAGAGCAAGCATCAAGTCCTGTAGTTCCGTGTCCAGAATCTGAAGCAATGTGTGGCACACTGTGAGCTCCAAGGGCTTGGATAGCTCCACCCCGAAGGCACTCCCAGTGGTTGTAGCTCCCACAGCTTCTCTCTTAATCTTGCTTAGCTCCCTCCTTGCTGCTTTCCCTAGATGATCCAATTCCTGGCTTTTCTAAGCTTCTGGGTCTCCAATGCACCTTTGGCTTCCCCCTCACAGCTTCACATACTGTTCTCTCAAGGGCACACTGCCTTCTGAAATCAAGGTGGAAGCTTTCTTACACCCCAAACTCTTGCATTATGCTTGTGCCTATCCATGTGCCTATCCATGTGGTCATGGATAAGCCAACGTCTGCTGCCAGCTGGAGGACTAGTCAGGCTTCCCTCTCTCTTGGCTGTAGGAGTTGAGTGCCTGGGTACCTGGGCACTCTGAATCCAATTCTGAGGAACAAATTTTTTATGCTGCCACCATTCTGGAACATGGTTCTCTGCAGTTTTTACCTCAAAGCAAAGTCTTTCACTTTTGCAGTTTTAAGGCTGCAAAGGGTGGAGTCTTATTGTTTCCTGTGATGCCATCTGGTCATCTTTTATATTTTCCTGTTACTTCTCTGCAACCAAGATCTCTTCAGCTCTGTCTTTGTAGTTCACAGCTTTACTGGATCCTCCTTTATGGATAAATTCACAACATTTTAAATCATCCTGCTGAGCCCTTTGCTCTTTATCTGCAACATAAATCTGGCTAAAACTCCCAATGATATACATACCACAACCTCAACATTTGACTGCCTTGAAATTTCTTCTGCCAGATTAATTAGTCTACCATCTTTAATCTCAGTCTCAGGTAAAGTATGATATGAATATGATACTTTAGTAAAATACAGAAAAACTTTCTGCCAAACCATAACATACATCATCTGGAGTCCAACAGCCAATGCAGTCCTTCTTTCCAACAGAAACCTCCCTTGTCTAGTCTTTACCAGCAGGATTTCTATCAGCCTTCTGGTCTTCTGATCTCTGACCAGAATCTCGCATACAGAACAGTCTAAGATATTCCAGGTCTACTTTTTCAACTGGCATCTCTGAACATTTCCAAACTCTTCCCACAAGTCATTCTCAAAGTCTCTTGAACTGCATGGTCAGGTATAGTCACAGCAATGACCCCATTCCTGGTACCAAATTCTGTCTTGGTTACTTTTCTCTCACTGCTGAGACAAAATACCCACTGCCCAAAATAAGGAAGGAAAGGTTTATTTAGCTAACAGTTTGTAGAGGTTACAGTCCATAATCAACTGACTCCAAAGCAGAGTGCATGGCAGTGGGGCAACAGTTCATGGCAGCAGAAGACAGCAAAGCAGTAAGAGCAAAAAGGGGAGAGCGAGCCTCTTTTCCTCACTTATATTTTAAGTGGTACCCTCCCATGGGAGGTGTAGCGCTCACATTGTCTCCCCACCCTCCTCTTGCACAGGATGAGGATGTTTACAAAGTGAGGAACCTGGCCCCCTGCTGAATCATTCAGTTAAACTTGTAAACTCCTCAACATGACACAACGTACCAAACATTACAGAAGATACATCTCTCATTGAAGTTCTTCCCCTCTGCTCTGGTTCATGGCCATCAGGAAGTGAGGAGCTTTAATCTACCATGCCCTGAAACCATGAGCTAAAATAAACCTGTTCTCTGATAACTTGTAAATATTCCCACAGTGGGAGAGCTGACCAATCCAAAAAATTGGTACCAGAGAGGTCGGACCAATTCTCTTCTAGTCCCCATTGAGGTGGACCATGGTACTGACCATGTAATTAAAAAACCTATTTTGGAAGAGGAAATTGGGAAAGTTTGAAAAAGTAGACTAGAGAAAGCTTAAGATGCTAGAAGCAGAACCTGATGAGTGATTCTTGTGGGAGCTCCAAAGATGAGAATGCTAATGTGAAGAGTGAAGGCTCATGAGGTTTCAGATGGGAACAGGGACCCTATTGGGAACTGGACTAAAGGCCTTGCATATTACACTCTGGCAAAAACTTTTGTCTACATTTTGTCCATATTCTAAGATTAAGGTAAGGCTGAATGTAAAGGCAGACTAATAGATCTGGCAGAGGAAATTTTAAGGCAATCCAACATTCAGGATGGGGCATGGGTACTGCTGGCTACTTTTAGTCAAGTTTATAGTGAGAATCAGGAGCAAAAAAAGCAAGGTAGAAAGATTTGAAAAGCTTAAATTTTGGTCCAACAAAAAAACAGGTGTAAAGTTGAGGACAAAGGAGACATGGTTGCTGAACGGATTAGAACCACTGAAAACTATGAAGTGCTTTGAACTAGAGAAAAAAGAAAGACCTGACCCATTTTAGGCTCAAGAGTGCAAATGTGAAAACCTTCCTGACACATAAGCTCCTGGACCTTCTGCTTGAGAAAGGCCACCTGAGGAATTTGTTCCCTCAGGATATATTTCACTGTTTTCAGCCATTTGGGAACTCGCAGACCACTGCGGGCCTGGACCAAAGGAGCTTGATTACTGCTTAAGTTGGAGCACATTTTAGCATCATTCATGTGGTGCTGGTTTTTCAGGCACACAGCCTGCAAGTTATGTGGCAATGCAGGCTTCTACCCAGATTTTGAAGGAAGGCCTAGGAGCCTAGACAAAAATGGGTCACAGGATCAGAGCCCCTGCTAGGAGCCCCTAAGAGGGCCATGTATGAAGCTACGAGAGTGAGGCAGAGGCTGCACTGGAGACCCCAGGAAATTGGAGATGCCAGGAACATGGAATACCTACCAAAGAAAGCTGAGGTAGTGACCAGAACTAGCACCGGAGAGAGGCCATATGGGCTGAAACCAGCAAGGCTGCAGGGGTGGGGCTGCCTAAGCCTTTTGAAGCTCATATCACGCCACCTTGTATCCTGGATGCTGGATATGAAGCTACAGGACTTAATGTTTCCCCCACTGGGTTTCAGTCTTGCTTTGGTCCAATTCTTTTCTAGTCCCCTATTCCTCCCTTTTGAGAAGGGTGTGTTTACCTTGTGCCGTTTTCTTTTGGTTTGTTTAGTTTGTGGTACTAGGGAATGAAACCAGGGCCTTCTTACTGACATACACCCCAAGCCCCTTTTTTATTTTTAATTTTGAGATGTAGTTTTGCTAAATTGACCAGTTACACTCAAAATTGTGATCTTCCCTCAGCCTCCCAGAGTGCTTGGATTATTGGCATATACACCCTTAACCAGCTTAGCCTATGTTATTTTATCTTGGGAATATGAAATTTTTATTTTTATTTTTACAAAGGTTCACAGCTAATAGTTGGATTGTGTCTCAGAGGAGACTTCGACATGAGCTTTTGAGTGATTCTGGAACTGTTGAGGCTTTGGGGAAGCCATTATTGCGTTTTAAATTGTACATAGGATAGTTTCATCATGTTAGGTAGAATTATTAACTTGTTGATATGTTTGCTTAGAGATTAAGTATGATCTAAGGAGATGTGATTATGTGTCATGTTGACAAGGGGTAGATTTGTGCCAGTTAATGTTACTGTCAACTCCATTAAGAGAGTCCTGGAGCCAGCCATAGTGGTGTGTGCCTGTAATCCCAGCACTCGGGAGGATGAGGTAGGAGGATCTCTGTGTGTTCAAGACCAGCCTGTGCTACAAGGTGAGTTCAAGACCAACCTGAATTGTATAGGGAGACCCTGCCTCAAAAGACGAGAGAGAGAGAGAGAGAGAGAGAGAGAGAGAGAGAGAGAGACTAGACTCCTGCAGAAGTGACTGGATCATGAGGGCCTATAACTGAATGTGCTCCTGGTAGGTAGTCAACAGGGGCATGCCTTCACAGGGTCCGTCTCTTGCTGATGCTCTTCCTCTGTGCTTTGCTCTTCCTATGCACCATAAAGTGAACAACATTATCTCACTACACTCTTCCACCATGATATTATTGCCTTGGACCCAGACAACCATAGACTAAAACCTCTGAAACCATGACCCCAAATAAACCACTCCTCCATCAATTTGTGAGAGCCAGATATTTTGTTCTTGCAACAGGAAAGATGATCAGTTCCCACCAAAGGTGAGAGTTGGAGTTGGAGCTGGTAGAATCACAGCATTTGGGAGCCCAGGCCCAGGACATGCTTGTGGGGCTTGGTGGGACGTGGAGAGCCAGAGCCATCTCAGTGCCAGAGTGTGGCAGTAAAAGACGAGCGAAGACACCTGATTGGAAGGTGTTCAGAAATGGCACCCTAATACCTCTGATGTTAAAACACAGTTACTGTGAAGATTTCTGGGACTCTATGGTCTTTTCTGGACACAACTGCATCCTCCTGGGTTTTGGTGGATAGGACACGTTGTTTACAGGTGACTACAGTTGGGGACCCAAATTCCTATGGTGGGGAGATAAATGCTGGGGCTTAAGATACTGAATGCAGGGATTTGGATTCTTAAAAGAATGAGAAAAAAAATTCCCAACACACTCTGGGAGGCTGAGGCAAGAAAATTTCAGGTTCAACCTGAGCCTGGTTAACTTAGCGACTTAGCAAGACCTAGCTTGGGAAAAAAAAAAAATACAGTATCATATGTACCAATTCCCCAGGATAAATGCAATTATTATGTGTTACAAACATATACTAATAATAAAAAATAAAATTAAAGAAGACAAAAAACAATAAATCTGCTCAAAGATGTGGAGAAAAAGGAACTCCTCTACACTTCTGGTGGGAACAAAAATTAGTCCAGCCACTATAGGACTCAATGTAGAGGTTCCTCAAAAAATTAAAAATAGAATTACCAGCTACACCACTCCTTGGGATATACCCTAAGGAATTAAAGTCAGCATACTACAGGAATACCTGCATAATACACAACAGCCAAGATATGGAGCCAACATTGGAGTCCATCAGCAGATGAATGGACAAAGAAATCAAGGTATATATACACAACAGAGTATTATTTAGCCATAAAGAAGAATAAAATCCTGTCATTTGTAGGAAAATGAATAGACCTGATGACTGTCATGTTGAGTAAAATAAGCCAGACTCAGAAAAACCAATATTGAATGTTCTGTCTAACATGTGGAATCTAAAAAAAATGAAAGCAGAAGACTATTACTCGACGAGGGGATTGGGAATAAGAGGAGGAGGGGCAGGAGGGTGGAAGGTGGGGGGTGGAAGGCATGACCAATACACATGTATAAATATATGCACTGAACCCCTCAAACATGCAAAACTGGGGGGAGGAAAAGGCAAGAAAGGAATAGGGGGAATGACCAAAGTATGGTATGTGCACGTACGAATCTGCCAGAACGAAACCCACTAATCTCTGTAGCCAATAAAAAGAAAGTTTAAAAAAAAAAAAAGTAAAGACAAAGACTGGAATGTATCTCAGCGGGTTCAATCTCTAGTAGAAAGAAAAAAAAAAAGAACTAAGCTTGAAGTGACCAGAGCGCCTCCTGCCAGGTGTCTGGGGACCAGCTTGCTGAGGTGGGTGGCAGACAGCTGGGCTATATACATCTGCAGTGTTGCGGGGTTGCCGGGAGCTACCCATGTTCATATTAGTAATAACAGTTAACAGTTGGGGACCCCAGGGTCTAGCTCAGAAGTGACTTCCTGTGGCATTTCATCTGCCAAGTTTGCTATGAGTCTTGAGACTCATCTGTCAAGTTTAGGGCACCTGGCTTTAGGGCTTGCAATGGTGACTGAGTTTAGCAACCCACGTGCTGATTCCGAAGTCCTGTTGATTACTTTAGAGTTGACTACAGGTTAGAATTTTCATGCCCAGTTCAGGGATCACTGAGCCTGGGCCCCAGGTCCTGGTTTCGTGTGTATCTGAGGCGAGGAGGCTAGATGGTGAGCTTGTGGGTGACTGACTGTGGAGTCAGATGCCTAATTTGAGCCCCTCTCTGGGCTCTCTATGTAGGGCCCTGAAGGTAGGGGCAAAGGAGATTGTGGCCTAAATTCTAATTTGAAGACTGACCAAAGCTAAGGCCCTAAATCCAACTTAGAGGTGACTTACCGCACTATCAAAATGGGGGGGCGGGTTGGAGCAGCAAGTTCAGAGCTCTAGATTGGGGTGAGTGAATCTGGGACTTAGATTCCAAGTAGGTTTAGTCTGTGGGTAGTTGATGCAAAAACAAGCATCTAATTTAGAGGTTAAACTAAAGTGGGCCTAACATACACTGCCCAAATGCCCACTAAAGTGGGCCTAACATACACTGCCCAAAGGCTCGGGTGACCAATTGGGAGTCCAGACGCTTGCTGTCAAGTTGAGAGGTGGCCACTTTGGTGACCCCAGCATCACTCTGGGTTGACTGTCAGCAGGGGCCTCCTTGGGGAGTTGTCTTTGTGAGGAGGCATTTGGAATGAGGTGACTGCATACCTAGTTTTGGGGTTACTGGTTATGAGTTCCTAGTACAGTACTTCCATTCAATTTGGGGCTCACTAAGCTTCACCATTTGCTAAGGTGTGAGGTACCTGTTGTTCCTTGTATCTAGCTTAGGCATGATGGAGTTTGGGGTGTTGTTGCCTGATGTGGGGTGTCCAAGGCTAATCCTCCAGATGCCTAGTTAGGGATGACTGACAGGGAGACTCTGATCCTGGGGAGCCCACAAGTCTAATTAGGAGTAGCTTAATTTCAGGATCTTGATACCTGGTGCAGGAGGGACTGCTCTTGGGGTTCAGACTCACAGGTTAGAGTTTAACACTAGGGAGGCCTGAGTGCTGATTTTACTTGCGGGATGCTGAGACTGGAGGCCCAGCTGCCTCCTTTGGTGGTAACTCAATGTCATTGTCCGCTGGGGAGGCTGCGGTGGCCAGCAGGTTCGATGTGTGGGAGGGGCCTGATGCTTATTTCCGTGATGGTCCTGAGAACTGAATGAGACTCTGGCATAGCTAACAAATTTCAGGGTGACTTTGGGTCCCAGCACTCTAGGAGGCTGGATAATTGGTCCGAGATCTGAAAGCCCAGTCCAGGGAACTGAGCTTAGTTTGGGACATTTGACTGTGAGAGTCCCCATCCTTATTTTTGGGGCATGGTAGGGGAATCACTGAATCAGTCTGGGGGTCCAGAAGCTCGGTTTGGGCATTATATCAGTTTCCTATGGCTGCTGTATCAGTCTTGGTGGTTTTAATACAGCAGAAATTTATTCTCTCAAATTTTGGAGGCTTGAGGCCCCAAATTAAGGTGGGACAGGACACACTTCCCCTATAGCCTCTTAGGGCAAATCCTTCCCTGCTTCTGGTGGCTCCCAGGGTCACTGGCCTGTGGCTGAAGCCCTCTGGCCTCAACTTCACATGGCTTTCTGCTCCCTCTCCCTGTCCCTGTCTTCTGTGCTTTATCAGGACATGCATCAGTGACTTCAGAGCCCATCCAGGAAATCCAGGGTGATCTAATCTGAAGAGCATTCCCTTAGCTTGCTCCAGCAGCACATGCCTGTAATCCTAGCTACTTGGGTAGCTGAGGCTCAAGGATTGTAAGTTCAAGCCAAGCCTGGACAATTTAGCAAGACCTTGTTTCAAAATGAATCCAAAAATGGCTAGGGATAGAGCTCAGTGCTAAGACACCCCTGGGTTTGAGCCTCAGTACTCCCCCACACACTCTCTAAATTACATCTGCAAAGACACTTATCCTAATAAACTCACATTAGGAGTTTCTGGGGTTTAGGAAGTGCACATATCTTTTTTTCCCTCCTGATGCTGAAGGTTGAACCCAGGGCCTCACACTCACTAGGCAAGTGTGTTACTACTGTCTCATATCACTGGTGCTTTTTATTTTGAGACAGGGTCTCACTAAGTTGCTAAATTGCCCAGGCTGGCCTCAAACTTTCAGTCCTCCTGCTTCAGCCTCCTAGAGTGCAGGGATCACAGGTGCACACCAGCCAATCCCCTATTCTAGTTTGAGTGTGTTGAAAAAAAGAGTCACAGACTGAATGCAGGGATTGGGCCCATTTGTCCAGATCACGGGTAATTTACTTGGGGTGTCAGAGGCTTGTTAGAGTTCAATGAGGAAAGCTTCATTTAGGTGTGCCAACTTTGATGCCTAATTTTGGGGTGACTGCCTAATTTATGGGTGACTCAGTACTTACTTAGGGGTGACTAAACTAAGTCCCATTTCACTTGTCACAAATGTTGTGGCCTGAAGGCCTTGTATGGAGATGATCTGGCCCAAAGCCTGGAACCCTCATTTTGGGTGTGTGGGTGTGGTGTTTTTTTTTTTTTTTTGGCTCTGGCTATGTAGTTTAGGCTGGAGTTGAAGTCACTGTATAGGCCAGGATGGCCTCCAACTGGTGTCAGTCCTCCTGCCTCAGGCTCTAAATGCTAGGATTACAAGGCCAGGTGACCGGGTGTTTCTGACTCTTGGTTGTGTTTATGTAATGTGTGATAATCCAGCTAGTGGTCTAGGTCTGACCCCTGGGGCTTCTGAGGAGGGTGAGCATTCACGGTTCTGATTTGTGGGTATCTACACTGCTTTTTTAGGAGAATCTGACCCTGGCACCCAGCAGTCCTAGCAACCGGCTGCCAGCACTTGGGGTGGGTGTGCCAGCTCACTGCTGACCCCCATGGCTGGGTGTCTTCCGAGAGTGACCAAAAGATAAGACACTTGGGGGGCGGGTGTCACACACCTAGGCCGCGAGGTCCCGGTGAGGACCTGGAGGTCGCGCGGGTTGAGGCAGGCTCTGTGGCTGGGGGCCCGGGGGCGGCTGCAGCTGGGGTTCCCGCGGGAAGCAGAGCGCGGCGGGGCAGCCGGCGGCGGGAGGGCGAGCGCCAGAGTGACAGGAGAGGAAGAAAAATGGGCCGAGAAATCAGAGTGGACGCGCGGGGGGCGCGAGTCCGGGAGCGGGCGGCGGCGGCGGCGGCGGCGGGCGGGGGGCCGCGCCTCGGCCTCAGGGGACCTTCCTGGGCGCCCGCCCTGCGGGCCGGGCCGGCGATCCGACCTCAGCCCAATTCCAGCCCTGCCCCCGCCTCGCTGCGGCCGGCGCCCCCTCTCGGATCTGCAGCCCCTGCGCGCCCCGCGCGCCTCGGCTCCCGGCCGCCCCGGCCGCGGACGCCCCCCCACGCCCCGGGCCCCCGCCTCCTTTGCTAATTCTGCCCCTGAGTCCCGAGTCCTTTCTCTACCTCGCCGGGTCTCCCCGGGAGACCCCCACCCCCAAAGTCCCTGGCTAAGGTTTGGAGCGGAAATGGGGCGCGCGGCGGCGGCGGGGGAGGGGCGGGGCGGGGGCGGCGGCCAATGGAGCGGGAAGCAGGACAAATGAGGCCCGGCCCGCGCGGCCGACAGGCCCCTCCATCTTCCCATTAGCTCCTAATGGCCCCCCCGCCGCCGCTTGATGAAGATTTATCGGCCTCGGAACCCCCGCCCCCGGCCCGGCCTCCCCGCGCCTGGCCCGCCCCGCCCCCGCCCCCGCCCCCGCCCCCGCGGCGGACACCTGATGAAGCCGTCACCGGCCGAGGCGCTGCGGCCCGGACCCTGACCTTCCCCGCCCGGGCCGCGCCAGACCGCCGGGCTGCACGGAAGCTAGAGATGTGGAAAGTTCCGGGGACCCAGAGAGGGACTTAAGGGCAGGGTGCGACCAGCAGCCTAGGGAGCCCCCAAGAGTAAATTCAGCCTGCTCCGGGAGAAAGGCTCTGGTCTAGGGGGACCGGTGGGCCACCCGAGGGAGGAGGGCTGAGGCTGGACCCTTGGGTGTCAGAGGGGTGGGGGCCGAGGTCCTAAACTCGAGTCTGACGGAGAAGGTGCTGGATCCAGAGTCCTGGGTCCTGGGGAAAGATGAGGCCGGGCGCCCTGGACCCCTAGGCTGGGAGCTCGCCTTGGGATGGGGGTGCTGGGTTGGGAGGCCTCTGATTGATTTCTGTTTACCGGCTGTCCCCGCAGGCGGAAGAGCGAATCGCGCCCCATCCATCAACAGGCTCGCAGCCTCCCTAATAAAAACATTTTACTCCTAAATGATCTCGAACTAATTAACTCAAAGTGTTAATTAAAGTTTGCGCAGACAGCATTGTCATCAGGGCGGGCGGTGGATCCATCTTCCTGAGAGAGAGACAGGGTTGGGGGGGCATCGAAATAAGGGGGACTCCCTGTCCCCCTTTCTCCCCTCTCACTGAGCCCTGTCCACTGCTCAACCCCAGTGTCCTCCCTTTCTGCTGCTGTCTTTGTACCTGTTCCTACTTTTTGAGTTTTTCTCTTTTGCTCTTTATCAATCTGCAACTCCTGCCCTGTCATTTTAGTCTTTTTTTTTTCCTGAGTTTCTGTATCTCTGTCTCTTGCCAGAATGCTGTCTCTCCATTGTTCCTACTTCCTCTTAACACGGTGCATTTATATACTGTGGACTTTGAGGTTGTGTATGTGAACATGTGTATACGTGTCTAGATTTGTTTATGGACATGTGTCAAAAGTGTGTGTGTGTGTCAGAATTTGTGTGTGCACAAGAGTGAGTTCAGGGGCGTGTTGAGTTTGTATATTTATGTGTGTCAGAGTTTGTGTGTGCAGATGTGTTAACCCAGGAATGTGTGGGTACACATGTATACTGGATTTGTAGGTATGTGTGTGTTAGCATTTGCGTGTCCACATGTGAATGCAGGGATGTGTGTGGATACATGTATGTTGGGTGCGTGCATGTGTCAGGGTTTGTGTGTGCACAGGAATGTGTGAGCCCAGAGGTGCCTGTAATGGGCATTTGTGCATCTGGATGTGTGTGACCAGGTCTGACAGGCAGGCTTCAGGACTTCCTGGGGGTCCCAGAGACAGTGAGGACCTCAGGGACCTGCAGTCTCCCAGCATTCGGTGGGGGAGGCAGGAGCAGGGGCTGGAGGGGCACTAGTTCAAGTTCACTCAGCCCATCCCCTTCTCCTCTGTTGTAGCCCACAGCCGAGGGCAAGAGAGCTGGGGCCAGGACAGGCCACCAGGCCATGGGCATCGGTGGGGTGGCTGGCTAGGCGGCCCCGGTGTGAGCTCATACATCAGGGCTGACAGGCTCCGAAAGCCCCGGAATTAAAACCTAAATCGAATATTGATCACCCGCTCTGGCCGTGGCGCCCACGATGCCCCCCCAGCTGCCTTGCGCCTGCTCCCTGCTCCCCTGCTCTCCTGCGTCACCGCTGTCCTGTCTTTCTCTTGCCTCCTCTCTTGCCTCCTCTCCCCCAGCTTCTCTCCACCCTGGCCTTCTGGTGACTTCTCCGGCCTCAGCTGGGTATCCCCTTGGCCAGAGACAGGCAGAGAGCGAGGTAGAGACACAGAGACTCGGAGACATACAGATGGGCAAACAGGCCCAGACACAGAAGTAGTTAAATCCAAACCCACAGGCAGACCCTGAGCAAGCGACACAGAGATATAAACCCGGACACTCGAATAGAACAACACAGGCACCCGCAGATGCAACCCAGGAAGTCCCCACAGTCACACCCTGAAAGTCACATCAACATAAACACCCTGCACAAAAATATTGCCTACAAGAAGCACACAGAGAAAGTGACACTGAGACACAGGCGAACCAATGCCCATAGACCTATAGAGTTATTATACACAGGGTCACACAGGCACAGGAGTAATGACACAGCCAGGCACGCTCACAAAGCAAGTAACACTGACACAGAGCAAGACAGAGACAGATAATACAGTCATCCATGCAGGAGACAGACACACAGACACACAGGGCTCCTGAGTGGTGCAGGACACACCTGCGCTCCCTGGCTCCCATTTCCACGAATTCTGAGTTAATGATCTCCTCCTGTCCCACTGGTATCCCAAGCACCACCCCTACTTCTGGATCCAGAACTCAGAGAGACCCCTAGAGAGCTAGAGAGGGAGACTCTCGAAGGGCAGAAAGATTCTTCCTGCAAGAGAAGCAGGGACAGTACCAAGGTCACGCTGCCCAGCCTGGTGGGGAAGGTGGGGTCCCTATCTCAGACCACTTGTGGGATCAAGGCCAGACAGCGGGAAGGGCTTCCCTGGGCCATGAGGGTTGAGACCCCCGCAAATTGGGCAGGGGGTGTTGCCCCAGCCCCCACCCCTACCCCAAGCTTTCCCGGCTGGGGTGGGCAGCAGCGGAGGCGGGTGGTGGCGGCTGCCGGGGAGAAGATGAATCTTTCATGAGTGATTTGCGGCCGCCTCTTCTCGTCCCGTGTTGTTTAATGTTTCAATTTGGGCGAAAGCAAAACATTCAATCAGGCGGATTAAGTGCGTAATGCGTCTCATCGCTCAATCTGTCGCCTCCGCCGGGCAGCCCGCCGGGTGGGGGGGTGGTTAACAGAGGGTGGCAGGCAGAGACCCCAGCCAGGGGAGCCCCATTCCTAGCCCTTTGCCTAAGCTTTGCCACAGGACCCCACCCCCACCCCAGCCTGGAACCCCTGGCAGGTCACATGCTCCCCTCAGCCTGGTCTAGTATCTCCCCACATAGCATTCTGCTGCACATTGGCCTGGCCTTGAGGGTCCTGACTTCTCCATATCCCTCTGTCCACCTGGCTGTCTGTCTCTTGTCCCCTCTCCCATTTCTTTTCTGTCTTTCTGGGTGTGTCTGCCTATTTCTTCTTCTGTGTCCTCTTGCCACACAATGTCTGGCCTTCTCTCTGTGTCCTCCTGCACCTCTGGCTCTCTCTGTTTTTCTGGCTTCTATCTGCCTGCCCCCGGGTTTTCTTCCTTCTCTAGACCTATCCCCAAGCCAGCTGTCACCCTAACTGTCCTGTTCACATGACCTCCATCTCACACTGCAGACACAGGTTTTGCCCGCCCCGACCCCATCTGCCTGCCAGCAGCTTGCTGTGTCTCTCATTCTCTGCCCCCATCTATGGATGTCTCCCCATCTTTCCTTGTCCTTCAGTTCGTGTCCCGTCTCCTTGACCCTTTTCTGTCTCTCTTCTTTTTCAACCAGGGTCTCAATCCTTTGTCTTCATGGCTCTGACCTTCTGTCTCTCTATTTCCCTCTCTCTTCTGTCCATATCTGGTCCCAATGTCTACTTCACTTGGGTCTGTGTCTCTCCATTCCCTCCTGGGGTTGTTTGACAGGTCAATTCCTTGTCCCTGGGATGGCATAATTTCATGTCCACTAGGGGGCAGCAGGTACAGGCTGTTATGCTGGGGAGGCTCGGGAGCTTCTGGGCTAGCACCACTCGCACTGCCTGTCTGTCCACTGTGCCATTCCTCCAGTGTTCAGGCCTCAACCCTCCTCCTCCAGATCAGGAGGTCCAGGCCCAGTCCTCCTCCTTCAGACTCAGGAGTCCTCGCTGCCAGCTTCCTCCCCCATCTCTTCTGCCAGGCAGCCGGTGACCTACTCAGGGATAAATGGAGATTTCAGCTATGGGACTGACAGCCACTAACCAGAAATGTTGTCACCACTGCCTGCTACTGAATCCCATGGGGTTGCCAGGCCAGGGACCCACAGCTGCACAGGCACAGGAATAGGGACACACTGATGGATTCCAGGAAACACACAGGTAATGGGATTGAGTGGGCAGGCAAGGACACACACACAGACATCAGAACTCAGGGACACATGTGCTCACAGATTCCTGCCCTGAACTACACCCCCAGTCACCCTCCCGCAGCCCTAATCAGACCCTGGGCCTACACAGACACCTGCACACACAGACTGCACACACAGACACACACACACACAGACACACACACACACACACACACACACACACACACACACACACTGAGCTTCTGCCTATCACAGTGACTTTGGGGACAGCACAGGCAGTGGGTAGGGCAGAAAGGTCACTCAGCATGAGTCTCTGTGGACTCTGGGCCTTGCCCCTTGCTGTTCCCCAGACACCCTTGCCTCCCTCAGCTCTCTGCTCTTGGCCTCTGGCGGTGGCCAGGGCTCCCTGTCCCTTCTCCTCCCTCTCTTTCTCTCCTCTGTGATACACACACCGCCCTCAGCATCTCTGCCCAACTCTCAAGTTTCTCCTTCTGAAGCTCCATTTGTGCTTCTCCTGTGTCTCTCTCAGTCTGTTTCTCCTGTCTCTTCCTCCATGTTTCTCTTTCTCTGAATCTGCCTTTGAACATTTCTTGGCCCCTCTGTGGCTAGTCACCAACAACTGGGTTTTCCTTTGAGACACCCTCAATTTGTCTCTGTGGCACGCGGCCTTATTGTCTCTGTTTTATCTTGTCTGTGACTCTGGAGTCTCTGAATGTCTCTCGGTGGTCTCTGTCTCCGTGTAACTCGAGGCTTTGCTGCCTCCAAGTTTCCCTCTCTCTTGCTCTCTCCCTCTGCCTCCCTCCCCCTCCTCTGTGCCCCAATCTCAGAGCCTCTCCCTTCTGTCCCTCTCTCCGTCTCCATCTCCCTCTCTCTGTCCATCCATCTCTCCCCCCACCCCTCCCTCCCTCCCCCTCTCTCCCTCTCTGTCTCACTCTTCGCCTCTCTCTTTTCTCTCTCAAGTGTTTTCAATTTTATTCTGAGTGGAATTAACTACCCCTGATGTCAAATTGCCGCCGAAATCGATAATAATATCTTTACAAAAGAGGATATTCTTCTCTCGGAGAACGGCCTCTGAAAAATGGAAAATTTAGTCGAAATTGATTCATTACTTGACACTTTATAGAACGGCTGCGTATTGATCGCACCTGTCATGTCCCATCTCCCCTAATCGAAGCTGAAGGCCGGCTCCGATGCCTGCTATTTTTCATAATTCCACCGCAGCCGACAGCTCCACAAACACCGCCGCTCACTCAGCCTCCGCCTCCCTCGCTGGCCGCCACCGCGCGGCCCTCGGCCTGGCCCCCGGCCTCACGGGCCACGCCACCGGGGCTGTCCCTCTGTCCACCCGTCCACCAGTCCCGGAGTGCCCTCTGCCTGTCCTCCCTCACCCTAGGTCACTCTCCCCTGCCATCTGCCTGTCCTCCCTTCCTCAGCCCCAGCCTAAGTCTGTCCTTTCCCCAGACCCCTTCCCCATCTGTCCACCGATCTTCCCCACACCCACAGCCATCCCTCCTCAGGAAGCTGTCCCCACCCGCCCTGGCTTGGATTCTACACACACACACACACACACACACACACACACACACACACACACTCACACACACACACACACACCCCAGCCTCTCTGCTCCGTGGCTGTCTGTCTGTCATCCCTGAGCTTCATCCTTCCCCACCTTCTGGGGACCCTCTTAAGCCAGGGTAGAGTGAGAGGAATGGGGGTCTTCTGCCCCTCCCCTAGCAGACTCCACCCCCCAATTCCCCCCCACCGCCGCCAGCCCTCAGCCCCCTAGGAGCCCAGGGCTCCCTCTCTTCCTCCCTGCCTCCTTCCCCTGTCCCCAGAGGGCAGACTTTGCTCTCTGTGGAGGCCCTGCCCTCAGGGAGCCTGAGCCCTGCAGGGATACAGTGGAGTGGTCACTCCGTTCTGGAAGACACGGGACAGTGGGGAGCTGTGGACTCGGCTCTGGGGTGATGGGGGGGTCTGGTCTCCATTTGAGCTGCTCAGGTTCCCCAGGCCCCAGGAATGCGTGGGGGGTGTATGCAGCAGGTCTTGTAGCTGAGTGGTTAAGAACACAAACCCCACACCCAATCGCTCACTTCCAACACTGTGTCACAGTGGGCAAGTGACCAGTGTGCCTCAGTTTCCTCACTGATAAAATGGGAGACCACACTAATAACAGCACCTACCCCCACCGGCTGCTGGGAGAATTAGGCACCTTAAACTCTACAAACAGAGTTTAGGCCTGCACCCGGTAGGAGCAGGACTGGACCACCCAAGTGCTAGCTCCCACCAACCCGATTCAACACCTAAAATCACCCCCTCGTGTTTCCGTGGATGGCCATGGGGCAGATTGTCAGGGATGGACTCTTGAGTCTGGGGTCAGCTCCCCTCACCCTTGTTTCACTGTTCTCTTAGCACTGCTCCTGGAGGAAGTGTTAGAAAGCATTCTTAGGAGAGTCCTCTCACTCCTGGGGCCTGGAGGCTGATGGCTTTTACAGATCAGAGCTGCTCTCTTGCCTTTGTGGGTAATAAATTCAGTCCTTGGGGTGCTGCAGGCTGATAGGAGGTCTCTCTCTCCCTCTCTCCTCTCCCTCCCTCCCTTCCTCCTTCCCGACTCCTTCCCTCTCCTTTCTCCTAGGGGGCATTAAACACCCTGAGGGTGTCCTCTCTCTGCGGGGTATTAACTACAGCTTTCTGTTCCTGCAGCCTCCCTGGGGACATTAACTACAGCTTAATGATCCCCCTCCTGTGACACGCTTCCTTCAAGTCAAGTAGGTGTTGGCAGTGCTGCTACAGAGTGAACACAGAGCCTCGAGTGGTGTGACACCCCGTCCCAGGAATGCTGTGTCTGAACTGTGTCACTTTACTGAGCACCTTCTATGTGCCTTTATATACAGCACTGCACACTCTGATCACTGCCTTTTCAGGAATCTTTAAGAGGGCTCTGAGAGGGCTCAGAGAGGCTGTGTAAACAGTCCTAAATTTCACAGCACAGAAAGTGCTACAGAAATCAGGGAGGTGCCTGGCGGGGAGCAGAAGGGGTTCTGACAATCACACAGATGTTGGTCACATTTGCAGGGACCTGACGTGCATCTGATGAGTCCTGGCCCTCCAGGATATCAGAGCTGTCCTTGGGGGTGGTACACACCTCAGCTGGCCCTCACAAGCCACTTGAAGGTATTGCAAGCAGTCAGCAGGGTGTTTCTAATTCCCTTGGTGTGGCAGAGGTTTAGGTAGCGTGATGAGTCCTCTTGACTGATTTTGCTATTATTTTAGGATGTCACTAACATTCGAAGGACATTCTACTCTCTGGGAAGGTACCTACCTGTGTAGTGTAATGAACTATGTCTTCCCCGAGTGGTCTCTCTGATGGAAGGGTGTAGGTTGCCTGTAGTCAGAAGGTGTCCTCTCTTCACAAGTGTCTTCCAGGGCATAGTTTGTGGTCACAAAATACAGTCCAGTTGGTGCCCTTCATTGCCTGATGGGTTCCGTCTTGCCTGAAGCCAATAGCAAGGTATAGCATGCAGACCAAGGGGTCGCATATACCCAGAGGGTGTCTGTTGTCTTTCTCCCCAGTGGAGTCCTGTACAGATGAGGAGTCCTAGCCAAACGGAGGGCTCCAGAACCTTCTCCAAGCCCTCAGAATTATAGCCTGGCAAAGTGTTCTCTCAAGTCAGGAAGGTGTTACAGACACCCAAAGGGACAGGTTTCAAAGTCCATCTAGCAGGCAAGCTGCCTTTAAGGATACCATGTACTGTCCCAGCGTCAGAGCAGACAACACAGAACTGTGGCTGTCCAAGGGGTCTTAAGTGTAGCCTGGAGAAACATACAGCCACCTGGTGGCTCCTTCAGTGTTCTCTACAGTTTAATTAAAGAAAAGAATTTTTAGTATTTTTAATGATTATTTTCAAGCAGCAATACTCACAACAGATGTTTACTCATGCTTGGCATTGTACCAGCTGCTTTACACATGTCCTGTCGTTTTACTCTTCCAGCCACCCTAGGTTGTATATGTCATTATTGCCCATTTCACAGATGAGAAAACTGAGACTTGGGGGTTGTTTAAGGACTCCGTGGAGGGCAGCAGCTCCTCCATCCCAGCTCTGCAGGGTTGAAGCCCTCTCTGCCCCTTACTACCCTGTGTCAGCACCTGGCAGTCCATGGGGTTGGTGAGATCCTACACAGCTTCCTGGGCCACCGTTGAATCATTTGGGCCTGGCTGTTTTACCTGAGATGCCCCTCCCATCCCTGTGTCCCCAGCCCACAGCAGGTGGCTCTAGCGGATGTCTGGGTCCTGGGAAAAAACTGCCTCGGGGCTTGTAGGGTTGTCCCTTGGCCTGGGAATTCAGAAGCTAAGCAAGGGAGTGAGGTGGAAAGGGGAGAGGGAGGCAGTGGGAAGGGCAAGGGACAGCCTGTAGGTCAAGGGTGAGGTCGAGCTGGGCGGGAGCTCCCCTGGGGCGCTGGTCTGCCCTCAGGCCACAGGCCTGGTCTTAGGTACTTGTGACTTCTTTGGAGGCAGATCCCGCTGGGCCTGGCTCTTCCCAGTCACTGCTGGTGTGTGCAGTTTGTATGCCTGGGAGCAGTGGGTGTGTAAAGTAGAACGCAGTGTGCCTGCCCCGGATCCACCGATTGTTCGCGTGTCAGTGTGCGGGGTGGGGGGGTGGGGGGGGGGGTCTAGGCTGTTGTGTCAGGGTAGTGTGTGTGTTACTGTGGATCTGTATGTGTCCTTGTGGCCAGCTGGTGGGTGAGCAGCTTTGGTCGGGCTAGGTATGTGTGTGCAGGCTGCGTGTCCATCTGTTTGTGTGTTTCTCGGTGGCATCTGTGTCTCGGTGGATAGGCTATGTTTTCACTGTCTCTATGCGGGCAGAGGCAGGTCCGTGCGACTCTGTGGGTGTATCTGTCCTGGCTCCGTGTGCTCACTAGCTGTGTCCTGTGTGCGTGCGTTTGTGCCGTCTGTGTTACTGTATCCGTGTGGCCCTATATCCGCGGGTCAGCGATCCGGACTGCGTGTTTCTGAGGGTCCTACTCGGACCCGAGTCCAGCTTTGCCTGTCTTGGCCACGCTATTGCTACCTTCGCTGGACCCGAGCGTCTGTCCGCGGGTTCCCCGGGGCAGGGACGAGGCGGAGGGCAGGGGAGGGGAAGGAAGGGGAGCGGAGGGGGGTCCTCTTCGCCCCCACCCTACTCGCTCAGTCCCGGGATCGAACCTTATTTAGAGTTGCGATTCGACATCTGTTTTCAAATTTGATCAGCTCTGAACTTTATTTTCCGAGTTTGAGGAAAATTATATTCCATCGATCGCGCTCCCGCCCCCTCCCCCGCACCGCCCGCCGCCGCCGCCGCCGCCGCCTCCATATATCTGCGCGCAGAGCGGGGCCCGGCGGCCGCGAGGGCGGGAGGCGCGCGGCGCGCCGCGGAGCAGCGAGGGAGGAGGACGAGGACGAGGACGAGGACGAGGACGAGGAGGAGGAGGAGGCGCCGGTGGAGGAGGAGGAAGAGGAGGAGGAGGACGAGGCGGCGGCGGCGGCGGCGGAGGCGCGCAGGCCGCCCGCGCCCCGCAGCCCTCCGGCCGGCCGGAGCCCGGGTCCAGCTTCCCGCCTCTCCGTCTCTTTGCGCGTCTCCGTCTCCGCGCCTCCCCGTCCCTGTCCCCCTGTCTCTGGGTGTTTCTCTGTCGCGCTGTCTCAGTGACTCCCTGTCCTGTCCACCTCGTCCTCTCCATCTCCGCGTCCCCCGAGCTCTGGACATCCTCCCCCGCCCCGCCCGGTGCCCCCTCTCCAGGACGCCGCGGGGCCATGGCTGCGGGATCCGAACTTTAAACTCTTCTCCCGGGCCCGGAGCGGATGCGCCAACCGGGAAAGTGAGTGCGCGCCGCGGACCGGCGCAGGGGCGGGGATTCCTGCCGGGGGCGGAGGGGGAGGGGGGCCCCCGAGCGCGGGAGCTGGAGGAGGTCCTGAGAGGTCCAGAGCCGGGGTGGGGCGGGCGCTGGGGTCGCCTGCCAGGTGCGGCTGTGCCCTGCGCTGGGGAGGTGCGGCCTCGGCGCTGGGTGGGAGGCGAGAGCGCTGGAGGGGCGGCCTCGGACCGGGCGCAAGGGTTCGGGGCAGCCCGGGGTGTGCACGCGAGCGACCCGGATGGGGTCGGGGGAAGAGGGCTCAGAGTTTTTGGAAATAGGGACTTGGGGGCCGAGTTGAGGCTGGGCCCGGATATTTGGGACTGAGGAGTCCGGATATTAGGGTCTAGAGTGGGTTTTAGAGAGTCAGGAGTAAAGGCTTGAATATTTGGGACGAAAGAGACTCGCTGTTCAGGGCCAAAGAGCTGGATAGATAGATCCTAGGGCTTGGGAGCTGATTCCTTGGGACAGAGACTATGAGCTGGGGTTAGCACGAGAGTGTAGAGTTAGGGAGCTGAAGGTCTGAGTTTGGGGCCGAAGTTCAAGACTTGAGTATCTGCAAATTTGGATCTGGATATTTGGGGTCTGGATATTTGGTGTGAAGGGTCACAAGGTTAGTGGGAAGGACATTTGGAGCAATCCTGGGATCTGCATACTTTGGGACAGGGCGTGCAGGGGCCTGACCTTTATGGGGCTTGGGGGGCTGCATTTCTCTGGGGGCATCTTTCCTATGCATCATTCCACCACAGTGACAGGGCCCTGCCGGGATGCCTCTGCCATCTCTCCCACTGCCAAGTCTCTTGTTACTGTCTCTCTCTGCCTCTGTTTCTCCCCAGCACCTCTGTGACACCTCTAACTCTCCCATAATCTCTCTGACTCTGTCTTTTTCAGCGTCTCTATTTCTTGGGTTCAACTCTTAGACCCCTCCCTTCCCGTCTCTGTGCCCATTTCTCCTCAGATCTCTCTGCCTCTGCATCTCTCTGTCTCTGCCTCTTTGTATCTCTCCATCTCTGTCTCTCCCAGCGTCTCTGTCTCTGTCTCCCCCTCGCTGGTTTCCGCTCAGATTAAGCCGGGGACCTAATTCCAGGCCCAGGATCGAATTTTCTGGCAACAAAGGGAAATAGCGAATCGATCGGTCGCTCCGGAGATTAAGAGACAAGCGGCGCGCGGATCTATCACGGCTAAACGGCCCCCCCGCCCGCTCCCCCGCCTGGCCGGCCTGCCGAGGCCCAGACGCGCTCCGCATCGCCAAGCAGCCTCAGGAGCCCGGGCTGCCCAGCAGACTGGGCCTCACCAAGCCTAGAGCTAACTGCGTGCCCTTCCCAGGGCCCAAGCCATAGGAGGGACCTGAGAGCTGCAGCTGTCCCCTGGGGAGGGGGACGAGAGGGAAGCAAGAGAAAGTAAGGCAGCCAATCACCCGAGCAGAGCTGTGCTGCACATGCCTGTGGCCTCAGGTAACACTTTTCAGCCACACCTGTCAACATACCTGTCACACCCTCCTTGTTGCCTCTTGGGTTCCCCACGTGTGGACTTCCAGGTGACAGTCTCCTTCCACCTGCCCCCTGCAGGTGGTAATCCTTGGTTCTCCACCCCTGTTCCCTGCAGCGTCTCTGAGGTTATACCCATTTCCTCTCACCTGGCTCTCCATGTAATACACTGTTTTTCCAGACTGCACCCTTCCACCAGAATCCCTGCGTCTCTCATTTTTTGCACCACATTCTCCTCTTCCTACGTCCACTTGCCCCATTCCACCTGCCCCCTACAGATGGTCATGCTTTTTGTCTCTGCCTTTCAGCAGTACCACTGTTCACCACACATGTGTGTGCACACGCAGCACTTTGCACAGCGTACTCACGCGTGTAGCTTTCTAATCTGCACAGTCAGTTACAGCCTCCCGGGATGCCACCTGACACCTGCTGGCTCACACAAGCGTCTTTTCTCAGCTCCTTGCCCTGCTATGGTGCCTTCCTACACGAGTCCCACCTCTCCCACCTGTGCCTGTCTCTCTGTCTCTGTTGCTCTGTCTTTCTCTCTCTCTGCCTCTTCCTCTCTGGGTTTCTTGCCTTCTTTTACAACATACAATACTTACACTTTTGGCCAGTTCTTGGCCACAAATATCTGTCTCACCTGCATAGCTCCTGCATTTCTCCACACCTGTTCCTCAGGTATTATCTGTCCACTTCTTTCTCCCACACACTAATTTCCCAGGCTTCTCACTTCTTTCTTTGGTGCACAAATTCATGCCAGTGCCTCCATACACCTGTCCATTCCTCACCTGCTTACCTTAGGTACCACCTACCCCATCACTGCATGGGCTCATTTCTTCAGCAGACCGGTCCTGAGAATTCCAGATACCCACCCACTCTGCCCTTAACCTGTCTCTGCTGTGCAAGTCTTCAACTGGGTCTCAGGCTTCCTCTCTTCAAGAGAACACCTCCTGGAGGCACCCCTGTTCCACAGATACCCACATGGCTCCCCAAACACTGCTTCTGCCTCACGAGCAATGTGCCCCACTGCACATCCCCAACCTTCTGGTCTCAGATCTTTTCATCTCTTATACAACCTGTTGCCCACACTGTAAGGGTCAAACCTTTGGATCTCTTACACCTGTCTCAAGCCTGCTCGGTTGCAGAAGCACTTGTTCTTTTCCGCAGCACAAGTCTCCAACCAGCAGTCTCCCCAGGGAGTACCGTTTTGGGCATATAAATGACACCTGTGACATTTGTTAAACACACATAGCACCTGTGCCTAGCTGCCAACACACCTGAACACCTGCTCCCTGCACAGGAAAGAAGCCTCAGATGTCAGTATGTTTCAGAGCCACCGGCAGATTCCTGTGCCTCCCGCTAGGCAGGTGGAACCCAAGGGTCTGCCATCTCCATCTTCTAACCATCTCCAGGCCATGTTGGTTTGCATCCCACACTCTGATTAGTACTGGCTCGCCTGTGTTCCCCGCTGGTGTCATTGCACCTGCTCTCCCCTTGCATACTGATGACCATGATGATGGCATTGATGACTGCTGCTGAGGACTAAACGTGTCTGGGTGACAGGATATCCATCACTTCACTTCCCCTCATGGGACCCTTTGTGAGGCAGCTCCTGAACCTCTGTCCCCATTTTACAGACAAGGAAACTGAGTCCAGAGAAGTGAAGGAACTTTTTTGAGATCTCAGACACTGCAAGTTATTGGAGATTTGAGTCAAACCAAGGCGGCCTGACTTCAGAGACTGTTTTTCTGTCTTCCAGGTTTGCTGTCTCCCATACCTGCCCAGCAGGTGACCTCCTTCCTCTGTAGATATACCTGTCCACCTAGTTGCTTTGCCAGCCTTTGCTTCATCACTGGGTTTCTCTCAACCTCATGGTTTCACCCTCCACTCCTGCCCCCCACTGCAGGCACCCCAGCCCCTGCTCACACACTTAGCTCCCATCAGTGTTAGCTCCAGGGGGCCAAAGTTGACACCTCATCCTCACCCCTGTGCCTCCCTACTAACATCTGCCTCTCCAGATGGCCCGCTGGTCTCTGGAGCTGCCTTCCAGACGTGCACGTGTCTTTCTGCCTCCCTCCACTGTATTCCCGTCCACCTTTGCCCCACCTCATCTCTCCCTGCTCTGTTGCCTCAGCTTGTCGTTGATCTGTCTTCTCTTTATCGCTCTGTAGCTTTGTTTCGCTTTTGTTTCTTGATTGCTCTGCCGCACTCTATCTTTATTCTCTGTTTCCATGTCTATCTCTCTGCATCTCCTTATAACTCTCTATCTCTTTGTCTCCTCCTCCTCTGCTTCTTCTTCCTGTTTCTCTCTGTCTCTGTTTCTATCACCTCATTCTCACTCTGTCTCTTCTCTCCTTTTTTTTTTTTTTTTGCTCTGTCCCTTGCTTTCTCCTCTGACAGTAGAGAAAGTGGGGAGGTCGAGGTCATGTTGACCTGCATTCAGGTCTAGGCTTCGCCACTCAGCCTTGTGGGACTTCGGCCAAGTTACTTCCCATGTCTGAGCCTCAATTAGTGCATCTGTGAACTGGGCATCATGGTAGTCACTACTTTGCAGGTGGTGGTGAAGATGGTGCATTGAGAGAAGTGAAAGGGCCTGGGTCAGCTAAGGACTGGACTTCTCTGTGGGTCCCCTTCCAGGCCTATCTCTTTCTTAAGACTGCCACCCAGCCTGGCTACCAATGGGAGTGAGCATATAGCAGGGAGAATGGAGGGAGAGGTGGCAGAGGAGTTCAGGCCAGCAGGGCCCGGGCATGGGACCTGGTGTGGGGCTGGGGACAGGGATCGATCTGCGGCGGCAGTGCAGGGGCCAGGATTGCATCTTGTCACAATAATTTATTGCTCTCATCCCATCTGATCGATGGCGCTGAATTAGCACTGTGCATGATGCCCCTGGAGCCCCGAGCCTCCCCCAGCCCAGCCGGACCCTGGCCCATGTGGGATCCCCACCTGGCCCGGCCCTGCCCTCCTCTGTTTCCTTGTCCCTCTGAGTTTCTTGGCCCTGTTCCCTTAACTCTCTGCCCCTTTTGTGTGCCCTCCAGGGTCTGAGACTCATTCCTCTGTTCCTGACCCTCAGTCCCCTTCTTCCCCTCCATTCTGCCCCATCTCCCTGTCCTTCTGTGTTCCTGAGTCTCAGCCTTTCCAGCCCTCTGCTGCATCCCTCTTTTCCCCTCTCCCTGTCCCCTATCTCCCTGTCCCTCCAGACTGTCTGTGATCTCTATCTTTCTGTCCCTTTGATCCCCATCTCTGTCTCTCAGATTCCCTAGCATGCTGTTTCATCTGGGTTCCACACAAACATTACTTCCTCAGCACATCCCAGACCGAGACCGGAGGAGGACGCACAGAGCCCCTGCCCTTGGCCTGTGGTCTAAAACACTCACACTCGGCCATGCTTTTCTGTACCCATCAGGCACCACAAATGACTGAATGACCACTATCCTTTCCCTACTTGGCTGTCACTCTGTGATGGAGGGCTTGGGGCCAACAGGCCTAACCCCGGAGGCAGGAAGATCCTGGGGCTGAGCTGGGGATGGAGCTGGGGCTCCAGTGAGGCAGGAACTGGGGAAGGGGTTGGTGAGGATGGGTTAGGGATGGGGACCAGGACCATGCTGAGGCTGGAGCTGGGTATGGGGCTGGACTTGTGGGGGCCAGAGGTGGGGTGGGTTTTGGCCTCCAAGGCACAGACCTCCTAGAGCGGAAGGAAGCAAGAAGCAGTGTGAGGGGAGTCGGGCTCATCACATCAGGCAGGCTGTGAATCCATGCTAGCTGCGTCCTTCCTCTGGCTGCTCTGGCTGCCTCACACTCCCTCATCCCCTCTCTTGCCTCTGCCCTAATCCCTCAATTTTCCGCATCTCTGCCCCCTCCTTGCCTTCCTCCCTGACCCAGGGCTCTGGTGCCCTGGCTCCCATGACCTCCAGCTCTCTAATTTACTTGGTCTCAGCCTCTCTCTACTTGCTCCCTCTTTCTGCCCTCTTCCCCGCTGTCCGTAATTTGAGTCTCCCCTCTGTCTCTCAGTGTCTCTTTTCTCTCTTCCCATATCTGTCTCTGTTTCTGGTCTCTGTGTCTCTCTCTGTCTTTCTGTCTTACTTTGTCTTTCTGCCTTTGAGGTCTCCTACTCTCTGGTCTTGGATCTGTTTGTCTGTCTCTCCTCCTCTCTGTGACGCTCCCCTCTTCCTCTCTGTTCTTTACCTCCCTCACTGTACCCCTCTACCTGTCCCTCCTCTCCCTCTCCGCGGGGCACCCCCAGCCCCCAGCTCCTCCAGCTCTCTGGGTGTCTGCAGCAGGGGCTGCAGCGGTGTCTGAGAGGCTGTGGTTGCGCAGCCTCTCTCCCCTCCCCCAGTGCTGTTTGGTAGGCGGGGTGCGTGGCACTGCGGCTCCCACCTCCCCAGGGATGCTCCCTCGCTACCCCCCACTGACACTGTTGTGCTCTCTGGCCACAGCCCCAGAGACATCTGTGCCGAGACTAGGACTCTAGGAGAGACAGGGAGAGACCCAGAGAAACACACAGGGCCCAAGCAAAGGGAGAGACAGACCCAGGCAGGGTGCGGGCCTCCATCCTTACCCTGCCTGCCCTCCGCAGCCACCTAGCCTTTTGGTCACCCAGTGTGGTGCCTCGCAACCACCCCCAACCCAGCATGAGACACCCCTCATCTAGGCCTGGACGCCCTTGCACATCTGTCCATCTGTCTCCAAGTATGTCCTGAACAGTGCAGCCTCAGTAGAGGCTCCTGCAGATGTGTGCTTGTGTGGCTTGTATTGCAGCACGTGTAAATGTGACCTGGGCCAGTGTGTGCATCCCTGGGCACAGGCCTGGACTGAGCATGGATGTGAGGCCGCATGGCTGGGTGACACCACGCGTGTCATGTCTGCAAGCACAGCTGTGGGATGTGTATGGTACTCTGGGGTTGTGCCGTGTGTATGTGCTGTGTGTGTGTGTGTGTGTGTGTGTGTGTGTGTGTGGTGTTTCAGCATCATGTGGCCATGGCAGGTGTGGTGAGTGACCAGGGCAGGACTACCCACGTCCCTGTCCCTGAGGTCAGGCGAGAAGGGATAAGAAGCTCAGGCCAGGAGAAACAGGTGGAGGGGCC
The DNA here is from genome assembly GCA_004027455.1 of Hydrochoerus hydrochaeris. Taxonomy (NCBI): domain Eukaryota; kingdom Metazoa; phylum Chordata; class Mammalia; order Rodentia; family Hydrochaeridae; genus Hydrochoerus; species Hydrochoerus hydrochaeris. The sequence goes on from PVLA01012050.1 coordinate 44,072, forward strand.
CCTGAGCCAGGATGGTGAGTGTAGGGGTGAGATCTCCTACACCTGTGTGTGAGGCCCTGGCTGGGTGAGTCTGGGTGGCCCTGTGTTTGTGTTTGTGGTGTTGAAGCCGTGTCTGAGTCTGGGTTCAGATGCAGCTGCTTTTCTGCGAGTGTGTGCACATGTGTGTGGGCTATGGTGTGTGTGTGTGTGTATGTGTATGGGGTCTCTGGGAGTGGAATGTGACAGGCTAGATAGAGCGTACATATGGATGAACTACCCTGACACGTGTGTATGTGTTACAGCGTGCTGGTGTGCTGGGGTTGTGTGTTTGTGGGATTGTCGGAGGGTGCATGTGTGAACTTCATGGATGTGTCTCTGTTCCATGTGGAAGACTGTAGGTCTGTGACAACATATGAGCACCACCATCTATCTGGCTTGCCGGGCATGCATGTGTGTGTTCTGTGGGCCTCCGTGTTATGTGTGACTATGTTTAAAACCCCATGTTTTGTGTGTGCCTGTGAGAATTACTGTGTGGCACAGAGAGAAGTGGGAAGGAGTCTGTGTGTCATATGTGTGACGTGTGCATATGGGATCTGTGTGTATGGTGTGTGTGCTATGAGTGTGATGCATGTGTGCGGAGTGTGCCATCTGTCGTGTGTGTGTGATGTGTAGTGGTTATATGTGTGATCTGTATGTATAGTATGTGCTGTGTATATGGTGTGTGTGGCATGTGTGTAATAAGTGGTATATGTGTGGCATGTGCATGCATGTGTACAGTGTGATGTGTGGTTTGTTGGGTGTGTGCTGCATGTGTGACATGTACAGTGTGTAGTGTATGTGTGCTTGTGTGTATCTGTGTACCCCATGTACACAGTCACCCCTGGCAGAGCCAGGCCAGAGTACTGGTTGACATGAGCAGGGATAAGAGTAGGCATGACATCTGGAGTTGGGGTGCAGGTCCTGGCAGGAAAGTCCCCTCAGACTCCCGTCCCACCAGGGCAGCCATGGGGACCCCCTGGTGTCAGTGATAGGGTGGTCCCTGAACCTGGCTATGTGTACCCATGGATGTGGCCCTACCTTGGATGGACAGATGTGTTTGAAGCCATACACACAGCATGTGACAGTGGGGAGGCTGCCATGTGCATGGGGTGGGGTAGGTGGGGGCCCTGGTTCATGTGGAGACAGCCAGGCAGGGCTGGCAGCCATGGCCCAGAGGTGTGTGGGGTATGTGCCCACTGGTGGGTGTCACAAGTCTGCTGTGTGCACAGATATGTCCTACACAGGCCAGCAGCACGGGGACATGTGTGTCTCTATACTGTGTCTGAATATGTGGCCATGGGTGCAATGAAGGGGTGTGTATGTGTGTGTGTGTGTGTGTGCACGCTGCGTGCATGCACACATGAGCATGCAGGGGTGGCATGGCAGTGGGAGAAGGGTCTTGGGCCACGTCTCTCTCTCCTCTTTAGACAGAGCCCTGGAGAAGATATGAAATTTAAAAAAAAAATCAATTTTCATTCCACTTGTGCAGATTGTGTTAAGGGAAGGTGGGGATGGGGGGCTGGGTGAGGGATGAAGGGGCTGAAGGGGGGTGTGAGGCCCGAGGCAGCTCCCGAGGCGGCCAGCACAGCTTAGAGAAATCAAAACAGCTGGTTAAACCCCAGCCCAGAGGGCTGGGGTGATGGGGTGAGGAGACAGAGGCAGAGAGGCAGACAGAGGCCCAGAGTCAGGGAGGGCCAGCCAGAGACAATGAGAGATGGAGGTAAACAGAGAGATGAGCAACACAGACCCTCAGTGAGAGACAGACAGATGGACCGATGGGCAGAGACCTGACATTGAGAGGGGTGCTGAGAGAGACAAGGACAGAAACAGCTTGAGACAAGTACATGTTTCACATATGCATGTGCATGCGCATGTGTATGCACACACACGTTGTTAAGAAGTCCATAGACAGACAGGAGGACAGAGAAATGGGTAGCAGAGATGGTACAGAGAGGTAGCAAAAGCAGCAGGGACCCTGGAATGGGGTTACCTCTGAGTGTGCACCCCAACCAAGCCTGGCCTTGTGTCTAGGGGGTGCTGCAGGCTCCCTGTGGTGCTGGTTATGTCTGAGACTGTAAAACGTGTGTGTGTGTGTGTGTGTGTGTGTGATTGTGACCATGTGTCTGTGAATGAATGTGGGGCCATGGGTTTGCTGCCTGGCCACGGTTGTCTGTGTTAGTGATGGGTGGGCCTCTGTGTCACCATGCATGACCAAGTGCGTGTGTGTTTGGAAGTGTCTGCTGCTCCTGTGCATGCCTGCCTTTCTGGTTTGGCTGAGTTGCTGTGTGTTTGGGTGTGTCTGCATCCATGTGATATTGTCTCAGTGTGCTATTGTGCGCCTCTGTGCTTGTAGGTTCGAGAGTCAGTATTTGTGAACCTTAGTGTCTATTATGTGTCCGTGTTGGTGTCTTTCTGAGACATGTGATTGCGTGTCTTTGTTTCTGTGTGGGGTTGAATTGGTGTGTGTTCTTTGTGTGTGTCTGTGAAAAATTGTGTGTTTCTGCATCAGGGCTGAGACTACTGATGTGTGTGATTGTGTACGTGACTTGTGGTGTTTGTTGATGTGTGAACCTAACCGACTCATGTGGCATGTGGTGGTGTCTGACTTTATTGGCCCATGGGTGTGTGATGTGTGGTGTGTGATGGTGACAATGGTGTGACTGTGCTGACACGTGTGGATCTGTCGATGCATGTTGCCAGGTGCCTGGCGGTGCGTTAGTCTGTTGGTGTGTGTGTGCGCCATGTTGTGTGTGCCAAGGTAGGTGTGCGGGCCGTGTGATTGTGCTTGGCAGGGAGGGAGGCAGCCTCTCCCCGCTCAGCCTTGCTCACATTGCTGCCTCACGCGCACACACACACATTTGGTGCCATGGCTGCGGGCGCTGGAGATGGGGGTGAGAGGGGGGGAGGAAGCAAAATAAAATTAAAAATTAAAGCTTGCCCGGAGTCCCCATCTGCACCATGCGCGGCCGGCGGGAGGGGTGGTTGCGGCTGCTCCCCCTCAGCAGTCACTGGGGCTGGGGCTGTCTGTCCAGCTGTCCAGCTGTCCTGACAGGCCCCTGCTTGGCCCTACTGCTCCAGGCCTTAAGCCCTGCTCCCTCCATGGGTCGATCAAGGATCAATGGGGGTGGGGGGGTGCCAGGGGCAGGGCGAGATCAAAGGGACCCCAAGAGAGGGACACTGGGACTGAAACAGACGGAGAGACAGGACATTGGAGCAGTGGAGACCCTGAAACAGAGACAGGGAGACTTCGAGGCCTAGGACGAGGTGTGGAGGCCCAGAGACAGAGACAGCAATGTGGGGATCCAGAGAGATGGGGGACAGAGACAAGCGAGGTGCAGGTGGGGCTGAAGCAGTGGCTGGGACAGGCAGCAGCGGGGCAGGCGGCAGGGAAGGGGACCTGGTGGGAGGGGCTAGGACACTGGGCAGAGGCCAGGCACAGAGATAGAGAGAAGTGGCGGCAGAGACCGAGAGACAGCAGAGATGCCTGTGAGAGACAGCGGGGGGAGCGTGGGAGCAGGGCCCGGAGCGCCGATCCCACG
>PVLA01012051.1:0-47627 GCA_004027455.1 Hydrochoerus hydrochaeris
CTTCTTCTTCTTCTTCTTTTTTTTTTAATTTTGAGGTGGTTTGAAAACCATATTTGGACATGATTTTTAAAAAGTTGAGATCTGGGCTGAGGATTTAGCTCAGTGATCCAAGCACCTGCCTGGTAAGCACAAGGTTGTGAGTTTGATCCCTGGAACCAAAAAAAAAAAAAAAGATCTTAAGCTGACCTGTAGGTTTAACAAAAGACAGAATAACAGCATTAATAAAAACAACTGTTTATTGATTAGCTAGTGTTTACCAGGCTTATTTAAGTAATTTAAATAGAGCATCAGAGCTATAGTAGAACTATGGGTGAGATTCCTCAATACTGTCTATCATGAAGCCTATGCTGTTTATCAGTGTTAAGTATTAAGTTGTTAATACTAATATTAAGCTATCTTGTAAGACGGATTAATTGAAATATGTAAATACTAAACAGGTGCTGTGTGTGACTGTGTTTGTGTGCAAGTGTACATATCCAGACTTGTAAAACACAAAACTGAGTTGAGGTACGAAGGGTGCTATCATAGAAGTATGTGGAGAATATATAGAGAGTGGGGTCATGAGGAAGGAGGTGAATATTGCCATCTGAAAGATGGAACTATAGTCAGAGGAGATAAACTCTGGCAGCACCATAACAGATAAGATACTTGCCAGTCAGATATGATAACAACATATGATCATAGAGATATGATACTTGGGACAAAATTGTGTAGTATGTTCAGAAATTCGTAATCATTGTGTGAGAGGTTAGGATGTTGCTATTTGATGCTTTTGAAAGGTTTTTAAACATAAAATAGTGTGAAATGTATTTTAGAAAATACTCTGATCTGTTTGGATGCTGTAGTAGAAAGATCTGTTAATACAAGCAGGAAATTCAGTTTAAGGTGAACAACGATAACAGTAGCTGTAGAAACAGAGGTTAAACTTAAAGCTTTTTTTTTCTTTTGGTACCAGGAATTAAACTCATGACCTTGCACTTGCCAGGCGGGTGCTTGTGCTGCTGAGCTCTATCCTCAGCCCCCATAACTCATTTTAAATAGAAATAATCTGTAAAATTTGGAGATGTTATAAAAGTGCAAAGATAAAAAGGTAAGGGAGAAAGGTAATTCAAGAATTGCTACCAGATGGGTTTTGAGATAGAACAAGTATGATGGAAAGAAGAGAGAATCTACCAGAAGTAGAACTGTTTGAGGAAAAGACAGAGAAAGAAGAGCCAACAAAGCATTAGAGAAAGGAGGAGATGGCAGTAGCTTAAAACCAAAGTAACTGGAGGGAAGGAGTTAGACATTTGTAGAGACCAAGCAGTCTTCACATAAATTGTGCACTGAAAATGGTCACTTGGATTTGCCAGTTGAGAATTTGTTGGTGTCCTTGCCAGAAAAACTTCAGTGAAATAGCAGGAACATAAGCCAGATCACAGAGACTAAGTGCGAAGGGTAAAGTGGAGATAGCTTTAGTCACTTTTCCTTGAAAAAGTTTGACTTTGAAGAACACAAGAGAGAAAGAACTGAGTCTAGGGAACATTCCTTTTTTTCCTTTTTTTAAACTAATGGTAGCCTTCTATTAGAATATCTTGTGTATTTGTATCTGTTAGACTTCATGGGAAGATTTGGGATTATTCTTAAAATTGTACTTTTACAATGTAATAAATTAAGGAATGAAAAAAAATTTTTTGTGGCTTGGAATTGTAAAGTAGTTCCGTACTCTTTACTCCAAAATCGTTTTTCTAATGTTTTGATATTAGGCCTTTTAAAACAAAACTTGAAACTCTGGAACAATTTAGTGTTTTTTATTCTTAAATTATTTTCCTAATGCCTTAATGGCAGGAATTTGAAAAAAAATTTTTTTTTTGTTTTTTTGAGACAAGGTCTCACTATGTAGTCCTGGCTGGCCTTAAATTCATAATGTATTATCCAGGTTGTCCTTGAAAGTTGCATCTTTCTGCTTTAGTTCTCCAAGTACTAGGGTTATGGGTGTGTAGCACACTACTGACCTAAAGAATATTTTTGTCTTTCATGTTTCATTTTGATTGATTTTAGACTAAATTTCAAGTATTTTGTTATTTCTCCTGTGAACACTGAAGACCACTAAGGATCACAGTATTGCATTGCTTTAGATTTTTAAAGTAGCCCCACTTGAAAATCCAAAATTAAGTAAAAACTGAATCTTTAACCTACTAAAGGGATTACTCACTTAGCATTAGATTTATCAAAACATTCCTTAAAGGTGGTAGAACTTCCAAAAGAAGCAAATTTCAAGAAAATGCAGTGTGGCCCAGTGGGGTGGTAAACACCTGTAATTCTAGCACTTGGGTAAGCGCAGGCAGGCGGATCACAAGTTTTAGCACAGCTTGGGCCACTTGGTGACTTAGTGAAACCCTGTTTCAAAAAATTTTCTTTTTGAAAGGACTGAGAATTTATTTAGCTCCATCTGAGGGCCTTAGGTACTGCAATACAAACAAACCAGGGCCTGGGATTTAGTTCAGTGGCACAAGTGCCTGCCTAGCAAGTGCAAGCTTGTGAGTTTGTTCCCTGGTACCAAAAAAAAAAAAACAAAACAAAAAACAAAAAAAGACAAAACAAAACAGAAAATAACCCTGTAATATGAAAGTTATTCAGGAAGTTGTATTCTGAGGAACCTCAAATACTGTAGAATATATTATGAAACATTTCTCGTATTTCCTGTTTCTCTGCATTCACTGCCACTTTTATGTGTATTACTGTGAGAACCCAACTGTCTTCCTTGCCCTAGTTTTTCCATATTCCAATTCATCTTCTATGACCACAGAATTCATTTTGTAAACACAAGTGGAATAATCATGTTATATTCCTGCTTTTAAAATACTTAGCTAATTTCAAAATTATTCCTCTGCAACCAGGTCCAATACATTTGGACACTAAACACATTTGTGTTTTATTATGTTGTGTATTTTTTTCCACTTCCATGATATTCCTGAAAGAAATAGCCTCTCCATCCATTTATGTGACTGGAAAAATAATGGTTTTGAAGATTTAAGTAAAATTTCATGTGTTTCCTTATTTTTGTTAGCTATATTTGACACTACTTTGGACAGAATTAGATAATCCTTAACCACAATCCTATAGAACTGTAACTCTTAAGCCAGTGTTCTTTATTTACATTCTTGTCTCTTTAAGTATCTTGATTCTACCCTCATCTAACTACATGCTATAGTTTGTTCCCTGCAGCCCCTCATACTACCTGCTACATGATAGTAATTCAATGATTATTCATTGGAGTTAATCATTATTTCTAATGAAAATCTGATTAGGTGTACTATGTTATTTTCCCAGCACATTATGAATAACAGTAGGCCTTAAAACAAAGAATGAGATTTTTTTTTTAGTCCATTAAACTGGTCTTGAGTTTAATTGGCTCAAACACACCTCCTGTTTCTAGCCTGGAGCTAGAGGAATGCACCATCAGACCTGGCTTATTGAAAGCTGTGTTAATTTACCCAGTCAGGCCAATTGAAGCGTCTTAACTATGTATTAAACACAGAATGGTTAGATATGAGATCTGATTATTTGTCTTATAATCAGAATCAGACAGAAAAAAAAGTGAACAAGCAAGATTGGTAAACTGAAATGAGAAGTGTTAAAACAATGGGAAACAATATGAGTGAGAAAGTATTTTAATATAGTCAAAGGAATGTTAGGAAGTTTGAGGAGGGCTGTGTGATTAAGTAGTAAAGGCAGCTGTTCTTCAACTTTTAGTTCTTGTATAAAATGTTATACAAAATTTGTTATTATTTTTAATTTTTATTTTGTAAATTGTGTTGCAGTTTTTCCTGAGACCACTAGAATGCACTGTAATGCAATGTTTGTAAATTTTTATTTATATAAAAATTAAATTTCATAAAATTTTATTGCTACTTTTATTTTAAAAACTTTAGCATAATTAACAGATTATACTCAGGCCAGTTACATTCACTTGCTCTTTTGACTTCTAAGGAGATGTTACTTTGTCTTATGGTAGATGTTTCTGGAAAATATGAAGAATGACAGTTACAGTAAGAATCTTATTGCTGTGGTGATCCACACCTATAATCCTAGCACTCAAGAGGCTGAGAAAGGAGGTTCACCATAAGTTTGAGGCCAGCCTCAACTATATAGTGAGACTCAGACCTAAAAAAAAAAAACTTTTTTTTCTCGTGACTGTAAGTCAATTTAATATCTCTAAATTTTACCTTCTGATAATGAACATTATTACAAATATACTGAAATAGAATTGGGAACATTTAGTCTGGTGGATGAACTCTTTGTGATTTAGAAAGATCAGAAATAAAGGAAAATGTGTCCTAATTTGGATCAAATACATTTACTAAAATTTTTTTAAAAAATAAATGGATACATACAATTAATTGACCAGTAACAACAAAAAAGTCTCTCTTCTGCCTCAGTTCACTATTTCCTTCCCGTAAAACTTTCTGATGTCTTAGGCATCATATAACCTTTCAGAATTATTCTATTTTTATGAAATATATATACAAAATATGTAAAAACATATGGAGGCATATTGTATGTAATATTTTGTATCTTTCTATTAGGTTAGAGATCACAATCCATATTAATACAAAAATAGCCTCTTTTTTTTTCTCCCTTCTGTTATTGCGGATCAATCCCAGGGGTCCTCTAACACTGAAGTACTTTTTCCTTTGAGACAGGGTCTTGCTAAGTTGCCCAAGCTGGTCTCAAACTTAACTCGTACTGCCTCCGCTTCTCAGATAGTTGAGATACAAAGTTGTCCCATTTTCTTGCTTATTGGATACTTTTTTTGTTGTTGTTCAGTAAATGTTTGTAGTACATAATATTTAAGTTCCTTGTATGCAGTTGGTACATGTACATAATAAATCTGAATTCCTTTTTCTTTTTATCTCCCTTCCCTTCCTCTCCCTTCATCCATCTCTTGATTGCCTTCCTGTTTGTTTTACATGTGCATAACATCTCAATTCCTTTTTCATCCTCTTTTCCTCTTTTTTCGCCCCCTCCCTCTGTCTCTTAATTCCTTTTCCCTTTGAGAAAGATCTATCTTCCTACTTTCTATTATATAATTTTTATTTTGTTCTTTATATTATGGATTTTTCATAGAAGAGGGACTGTGTGATAGTTAAGCACGTGTGCATTTTGTTTCACCTAACATAGTGAACTCAAGGTGTATCCAATTTCCTATGAATCCCTTAAGTTTATCTTTCTTTTTGGGAGAGTAGTACTCCTTTGTGTGAAAATGCCACATTTCCTTTATCTCTTCATCTAGTGATGGGCAGATAAGCCACTTCCAAGATTTAGCTGTTATGAATTGTGCAGCTGTGAACATGAGTATGCATGTATCACTATAATATGTTACCTTTAACTCTTTGGGAAGATACCTAGAAAGGGAATAGCTGGGTCAAATGGAATGGCTATTTTTAGTTTTTTAAGGTACTCCATACTGACTTCCATGGAGATTCTACTGGTTTACATTTCTACTAGCAGACTAGAAGGAATACATCCCCGTCTACCCCTGCTTGTGCTCCTTGCAAGCCTCTTCATTTATTATTATTTGATTTCTTGATGATTACCATTCTTTTTGGAGTGATAATGGATGAAATCTCAGTGTTGATTTAATTTGCGTTTTCCTAATTTATTTATTTATTCTTTCTTTCTTTCTTTCTTTCTTTCAACTTTTTGAGACAGTCTCGCAATGCAATTCAGGATGGTCTTGAGCTCACTTTGTAGCCTAGGCTGTTCTTGAACTTGCAGTGATCCTCCTGCCTCAGCTTCCCCAGTGCTGGGATTATAGACATGCACCATGATACCCAGCTTGGTTGACTATTTCTTCATGTAATTATTGGCCATTTGTGAAGTGTCCATTTCACTTGTCTGTTTTTTTATAGTTTTTTTTTATTTTGGGGAGTCTAATATTTTTGAGTTATTAATATAGTCTAGATATTAATCCTCTTTTTTTTTCTATATAGTATAGGCTGGCCTTGACCTTGCTCATGTAGCCTGACCTGGCTTTGAACTCTCAGCAATCCTCCTGCCTGTTTCCAGAGTACTGGGACTACAGGCATGGATCACCACCCCCAGCTATTAGTTGTTTTTCTGAGAAATAGCTGGCAAATTTTTCCCATTCTGTAGGTTGTCATCCCACACTGTGGGTTTTGTTGTTGTTGTTGTTTTGTTTTGTTTTGTTTTTGTTTATTTTTGCTATGTAGAAGTTTTTAAATTTGATATGATCCCATTTGTTGACTCTTGAGTACTATTTCCTATGCAACTGGGGCTCTGTTCAGAAAGTTTTTGCCTTTGTGAATGATTTTACAAGTTTCACCTATTTTATATTCCAGCAGATTGTGTTTCTGTTTTAACATTTAGTCTTTTTGATCCATTTTTATTTCAGTTTGGTATATGATGAGATACTGGTTTAGATTTGGTCTTCTGCATGTGGATAGCCAGTTTTCCCAGCACCATTTATTAAAGAGGCTATCAGAGGGGCTAATCCAGGAGGATTACTGCAAGTTCAGATCCAATCTGAACTACACACTGAGACCATGTCTCTAAAAAACAAAAGAAAACAAACAAAAAGAAAAAGGCTGTATTTTCTCCAGTGTATGTTTTTGGCCCCTTTTTCAAAGATCAAATAGTCGAGAGTGCCTGGGGTTGTTTCTGCATCATATGTATTTATTGGCCATTATCTGAGATGTATCTTTTCATTTCAAATGCCCATTTTTTCATTAGGTCTTTAAATTTGGCAGGGGGTCTAATTTTTCTTTCCCCTCCCTCCCCCTCCCCCCTCCCCCCTCCCCCCTCTCCCCTCTCCTCTCTTCTCTCTTCTCTCTTCTCTTCTCTTCCTTCCCCTTGTTCTTTTTTTTAGTTCTTTATATGCTCTAAATAGTAGTTCTTTGTCTCAAGAGTAGCTGGAAAAATTTTTTTTCATTCTGTAGGTTGCCTTTTCACTCTGTTGGTGGTTTCCATTGCTGTGTGGTTTTTTAATTTGATGTGATCCTTGTTTTGATGTTGATTCTTGGGATTATTTCTTTGTACAAACAGGTTGTATTTCTTGTACAACTTTCTTGTTTAGAAAGTACCTGCCTATGCTGATGTCTTCAAGAGTTTTATCTATTTTGTCTTCTAGCAGATTAAATGCTTCTGTTTTAATATTTAAAACTTTGCTACAGTTTGGTTTTAGTTTGGTGCATGGAGAGAGAGATATGGATATAGGTTCAATCTTAGCATGTGGATAGCCACTTTTCCATGCACCATTTATAGAGACTGTCTTTCCCCCAAGGAAGGTATCTAGCCTGTTTGTCAAAGACATGGTAGCTGAGTTTACCTTGAGTTTCTGCATCCTTTGTTTCTGTCCCATTGATCCACAAGTCTGTTTTTTTGTTTGTCTGTTTGTTTTTGTCAATACCATGCTTTTTTTTTTTTAATCACTGTAGCTTTGTAGTAGAAGTTGAAGCCTGGGATTGTGATGGTCCTGCCTTTCTGTTGTTCCCCAGAATTACTTTTGGTACTTTAGTTCTCTTCTGGCCCTATTAGTTTTAGGATTGCTTTCTCTAGTTTGCTGTTGGTAATTTGATTGGGATTGCATTAAACTTGTATAACAGTTTTGGAAGTATGGCTATTGAGTATATTGGTTCTGCTTGTCCAGGAACAGGGAATGTCTTTCCATATTTTGGTGTCCTCTTTGATCTTCTTTTTTCAGAGTACTGTAGTTTTCATTGTAAAGTTCTTTTACTTCCTTAGGTTAATTTCTAAGTATGACATTTCTTGATGCTATTGTGAAAAGTACTGTTTTTCTAATTTCTCTATCCCTGAGTTAATTATTAGTATACAGGAATACTATGGATTTTTTTTTTTTTTTTGTACTGGGAATTGAACCCAGGACCTTGTGCTTGTTAGGCAGGTGCTTATGCCACTGAGCTATATCCCCAATCCACACTAATGATTTTTGAGTATTGACTTTGTATCTTTGTATACTACTGAATTTATTAATTCTAGGAGTCTTTTTTTTTTGGTACCAGCGATCGAATTCACAACCTTGCACTTGCCAGGTAGGCAGTTAGGCCACTGAGCTAAATCCCCGGCCTGTTTCTAGAAGTCTTTCAGTGAAGTTTTTGGGGTCTTCTATGTAGAAAATCATGTCCTTTGCACATAAAGGTAATTTAATTTCTTTTCCTATGTATATCTTTTTTATTTCTTTCTCTTGCTTAGTTGCTCTGGCTAATGTTCAAGAACAGGAGTAGTGATAGTGTACATTCTTATCCTTGTCTTGTTCCTGATTTTAGAATGAAAGCTTTCAACTTCTCTATATTTAAAATGATGTTGGCCATTGATTTGTCATAGATGCTTTTATCAGATTGAGACAGAGACTTTCTGGAACAACTTTTTTTTTTTTTTGGTCTGGTACCAGGGATTGAACTCATGACCTTGTGCTTGCCAGGCAGGCGCTTATGCACTGAGCTAAACCCCCAGACCTGAGATAGAGACCTTCTGTACCTATTTTCTTCAGAGTTCTTTGTCATAAATGGATGTTGAATTTTGTCAAATATTTTTCTACACCCATGGAGTTGATCGTAAGATTTTTGTCATTGCTTCTGTTTCTGTGGTGCATTTTATTTATGTTTTTTTAAAGTTTTAAACAGAATTTAAAAAATAGGAAAAATGATAAGAATTTCAAAACAAGATGACCTGTTAACAATGGCTATCATATTTATATTGTTGTCTTCAAAATAGCTGCTCAGATTACCAGACATAGGCATGCAAAAGTGATCAAACAATATAAGCACTAACTGTTCCTGTCAATGAAAAATAGAATGTGTGTGTGTGTGTATGTGTATATGTATATATATATATATATATATATATATATATATACACACATATTTATTTTCCCCCCTTGTTTTCTCCTTTCCTTCATCCCAGTTGTTCTTTTCTTTTGAGCAGTTTCTTTCCCTTTCACAATATCTATTCTTTTTTTATTTAAAGAGGAAAAAAAACAGGAAAAGGGTAGAAATGATACAGAATTTTAAAAAAAAGATAAATAGTAAGAAATCACTAGTTGATAAATTACATATTGTCTTCTTAGAAATAGTTGCTCAAGTTACAAAATTAAAGCATACAAAGTAGACATTCAAACAGTGAGAGTGTAAACAGCTACGCATGCATGAGTCTTTACTTGTATTTCTATCCTTTCTGTATTAGAGGGAAAAACAAAACATAGCAAGACAAAACAAAACAAATTCCTATAAGAATGTGAAACCAAAAACTCACATAAAACTAAAGTGCAAGGTGATCTACATTGGTTACTGTGTTGTCTCTTGTTATTTTCAATAGAATTGTCTATATCATCAGGCATATTTGGATTTAGCAGTATAATTGAATATAGCAATACATAACAGTATTACTAAAAATACAACATTGTAGACAGTGTAAAACTTCAAAGGCAGGTAATAATCAAACCATAGTGGATATCCTAGTGAATCTTGTCATCTTCAGTGCAGTTGCCTATACTCTCAGACATGATACTGTCAATCATAACAGCTTTGAATAAAATCTATCAATACAAAACAGTGATCTAACAAACCAGATTCAGTTAAGATTAGTCATGGTAAAACAGTGTAAATTATACAGAGCTTCAGATTAAGTTAATAGGAAATTAAGGATGATTACCGTACTATGTCCTGCTATTTTCTGGATGACTGACTATGCCCTCAAATCTAGTACAAGTACTCCAGGGGGTCACGGCTGCGAGAGTTGTCAGTTCGGGCCGCTCCAGCCGGTCGTGGCTCTGATGGGTGGTGTTTGACCAGCAATTTTGCCTTATGACATTTTATTCCGGGCATGAGTTGTCTCTCTCAGAGAGGCTGAGTATCTTGCTGTTTATCGATCTGCCATCTTGAACCTATCCCTTTCATCGTATCTAGTGTACGTTTTGGATCTTATTTACTCTTTTAGTTTCTTACACTAGGGAGACAATACGATGTTTACACATGCAAGTCTGATTTATTTTACTTACAAATATGGTTTCTAGTTGCATCCATTTCCTATAAAAATTTCAAATTTATCTTTCTTTATAGCTGATCAGTACTCTTTTGTATAAAAATACTACCTCTTTTTTATCCATTTCTCTGTTGATAGCATTTGGGTTATTTCCAGGATTTAGCTGTTACAAATTGTGCTGCTCTAAGCATGAGTGCACATATATTGCTGTTACATGTTTTCAGTTCTTCTGGAAAAATGCTCAGAAGGGGAATAGCTGGGTTGAATGCGACCTAGTTTTTTCAGGAATCTCCACATTGATTTCCACTGTGGTTGCACCAGTCTACACATGCATCAAAGTGGAGAAACAAATTAAAACACCACTGAGATTCTATCTCAGAAAGAATGGCTATCATCAAAAAATCATTCAGTAGCAAATGCTTGCAGGGGTAGGGGTAGGGTAGTATGTTTATTGATTTGCATATGTTTAACCATCCTTGCATCCCCGGAATAAAGCTGCTTGGTCATGATGTTTGATGTGTTTGGTAATTAACTGCATTCTGTTTGCCTGTATTGTATTGAAAATTTTTACATCTATATTTATTTAAAAGGTTGGCCTGTTCGGTTGGATCATTTTCTGACTTTGGAATCAGTGTTATGCTTACTTCTAGGAATGATTCTGGGTATACTACTTACCTTTAGACATCATTAAAGAATTTGACATTAGCTCTTCTCTAAAGTTCTTACAGAATTTGGCAGTGAATCCATCAACATCCTGGGCTTTTATTAGTGATTTTTTAAAATTTCAGTTTCAATGGTACTAGATTATTTAGGATTTTTGTACCTTTTTCAAATTTGATAGTCATCTATATCTAGGAATTTATTTCTTCTGACTTTTCCATTTTATTAGTATACAGATTCTCAGAATAGTTACCAATAAGCTGGATTTTGGCAGAATGCATTGTGATTTTGCATGTCTGTCTGTCTTTTTCTTTTCTTTCTTTTTTGATAGACTCTTGCTATGTAGTCTAGGCTGGTCTTTAACTTGCTTATGTATCCCAGAATGGTCTCCAGTGATCCTCCTGACTCAGCTTGCCAGGTGCTGGGATTACAAGTGTGCACCACCATGCCCAGCTGCCTTTGTCATTTGGAATTGCATGAATTTGGGTGTTTTCTTATTTTGATAATCTTGGCAAAGGATTTGTCTATTTTGATTGTTTCAAAGAACCACCTGTTCAATTCACTGATTTTTTTTTTGTATTTTTAGTCTCAATTTCATATCTTTATAATGTCCTTCCTTCTATAATTTTGGATTTGGATTGTTCTTGGTTTTCTAGGACCTGACAGATGCATCTTTAGTTCATTTGAGCTTGCTCTGATGATGTGGGCATTTACCACTATCAACTTTCCTCTTAGAACTGCTTTTATTGTGTCCCATAGGTTCCCTGTGTCATACCAGCGTTATCATGTAATTGTGAAAAGTGGCTACTTTCTTCCTTAATTTCATTTGTGACACATTGATTATTCAGGGTATCATTTAATTTCTTATGTGTTTGCATCAGTTTTGTGATTTTTTTTGCCATTGATTTCTAGTTTAATTGTACTATGATATGATAATATGCATGGGATAATTTTGATTCTTTTGCATTTACATAAGCATGCCTTATAGGCTTCTGTAGGGTTTATTTTGGAGAAAATCCTATGTGCTTCTGAGAAGAACATGTCTTCTATTATCATTAGATGGAACACACACTGTGAATAATCTATTAAGTCCATTTGTTTGAAGGTTTGGTTTAACTCTGATACTTTTTTATTGATTTTTTTTTTTTTTTTTTTGGCTAGTTGATCTGTTTGTAACAGTGGAGTATTAAGGGTCCTCAGTCCAATTGTATTGGTGTTTATTGGATTTTTGAAGTCCATTAATGTTTTATGAAGTTAGATATGCTGGTAGTTGGTGTGTGTATGTTTAGGATTGTTACCTTTTACTGTTGAATCGTTCCCTTAACCAATATGTAGTGATTTTTTTTTTTACACTTCTGCTGGATTGAAATCCACTTTGCATGAAATTAGGATAGCTACACTTGCTTTACTGTGGGTTCATGTTGTATGTAATAGTTTTCTATCCTTTGATCTTTAATCTGGTTCTTTTGAATCAAATTATTTTTGTATGCTGTATATCATTGAGTATTGTTTTGTGATCTATTCTTCTAGTATGTCTTTTGACTGGGGAATTGAGAACATTCATCTTGAGAATTATTATTGATAGGTATTGACTTACTCCTGTCCATTGCATTGTTTTCCTGTTGCTGATTTTTTTTCTTTCCCTTTTGCTTAGCTGTTCAAGTTGTTAGGTGTATTTATTCTTTTTCACTTGTCATTGTTAGCTTCATTGTTTCCTTCTAGAATATCCTTGAAAGTTTTTTGTAATTCTGGTTTTCTGGGTAGGAATTTTTTGAAGTGCTTCTTATCTTTGAAGTACATTATTTCTCCCTCTGTCAGTGGTTTTTGTTGTTGTTATTTTTTGTTTGTTCGTTTTCTTGGGTACAGGGAATTGAGCTCAGGACCTCAGGTTTGCCAGCCAGGCGCTGCAACCCTGAGCTAAATCTAAATCCCCTTCTCCTCCATCAGTTTTGAAGGAAAGTTTTACAGGACACACATTAAGTCAGGGTTGGAAGTTATCTTTTAGGGCTTTAAATACTTCACTCCAAATCCTGCTGCTATTACTTATGTAGAGAAGTTGGTTATAATTCTAAGTGGTTAGTTTTATACATAATTTGTTGCCTTTCTCTAACAGCTTTTAATAGGTTGCCCCAGGATGGACTCTGGTATCTTGTGTGGCATGAAGAGTTTCTCATTTGGTTGTGGCTATTTGGGATTCTACATGCATCATTTACCTGCATGTTTAACTTTTTCTCTAAATTTGGTGGGTTTTCTGCAGTTATTTCTGTGAACAGTTTTTTCTTTTTAATGCTATTTGTGGTGTTTCTGATTTTTCACTTACTCCAATTATTCACCAAGCAGATGTTAGATCCATTTTGAAAGTTCTCTTGTTGCTTTTAAGGTGTCTTTGAGTGGTTGATATCTGAAAGTATCAGTTTTCTCGTTATGAAATGCCATCTTCTCACTGGTCACTTCTGCTGACTATTTTAAATATAATTTTTAATTTCCTGAATTTCTGTTTTAAATCTTTACATGGATGCTAATTATTTACTAAATTAGTCATTCATACTTTGTGTCATTTTGTTTAGATCAGCTAGATTTTTATTAGTATCTTCTGAGAACTGTTATTACTTTAATTATTTACTGAAGTATATCTTCTGTATCTCTCTTTGATCTGTTTTTAACCTCATGTTCCTTCCTTTTGAGTAATTCAGGTGTGTAGCTTATTCTGTTCTTCCCCTTGCAGCCCAACTGGCTTGACTTCAGGGAGGTGGCCTTTCAGTTTTTCTGAGTAAAAGACAAAGGGCAACTTAGCTAGGAAAAATATACTCATTATTCTTAGAATACCTTACTTAAAAATTCATGATTTAGGTTAGATTTTTTTTTTTTTTTTTTTTGGTACTTGGGATGGAACTCACGACCTGACGCTTGTCAAGCAGGCGCTTGTGCTGCTAAGCTAAATCCCGGCCCCTTAGGCTAGATTTTTGCCTCCCTTGGATGATATATTGTAACTATACTTGGTGAATCATAATTACCTGGCAAGACATGTAATATTATAGATAATTTTAATTTTCTTTAAAAACTCAGTTTTGAGAAAGGTTATTAATCTTACATGTGTATTTTTCTGTCCAAATCTGCTGAAAGTTCAAATTGCAATCATAAAAAAAATGAATACTACAGAAAGGAGAATGTTTATGGTTCATTGTAATTACAGAAAGATTTAGAATTCCTCATGTTATTCTTTTACTTTGTTACAGTGACACTTGATATAAAAACAAAAAAGGCAAGGGTTTCTATATTACAACTTTCATACCATGGAAGCCTGTGAGTCTCTACAGATTGAAGTTTTGCTAGGACTACCACATACTACTCCCTTTATGTATTTTAAAGTTCATGTAAATATGTTTTAAGATGGTTTATATTTTCTCATTTCTTTGTTAGAGCCAAATACCACAAGTTGAAATATGGGACAGAATTGAATCAGGGAGATATGAAGCCTCCAAGCTATGATTCTGGTAAGCTAATTTTAAAGGAAGTTTAAGTGATTAAAAAAAAAATTCTTGTCTAGTATTTTGTGGCATTTATAGTTAACTTCTAATTACATTACTTGCATGTTAACTTTTCATGATCTGCTTATTTTTTGCCACTAATAATTTAGTGTCATGTAGAACATTTTCCACTACCTTCTTTACCTTTTTTCTTTTTAAATCCCATTCTCTGCTATGTTCCATACTGACTGCAAGTTCAGACTTCATGGGATAACAGGCACTAACATAACCTTGTCTTGCTGGATTTTCCTGAACATTAATGGGTACTTTGAGATGTGTAGTTACAAAGTGCAGTACATGATGCAGTTGAAGTCCTGAGAAAGTGCAGGGACTGTGGAGTAAGAGATTTCTTCTTAAAGCATAGGGCAATTCCTGGTCATCAAAACTGATCCCTTCAGACTGGATTTTCTTTCTCACAGAAAGTTCTGTTAAATAGGACATGTTTTAACAACTGGAACATTTATCTTTTTATGTTGTTTATAATTTTTTTGTTTCTTCTGCCTTTCTCTTTTGGTACCAAATATTATAAAATAGTATTTGTGAACTATCATTTATTAAGGAGTAGGTGTATGATTCACTTAGTACATATAAGGGAGAAGTGAGAAAAATAGTTAAAAATTATCAATGTGTTTTAAATAGGTGAAGTTTGACACAAATTCAGATTAAACTCAAAGATTTCAAGATTTTAATGTGGTTTGACTCAAAAGCATGGTAAATGTTCAAATTAAAAGCAGTTCATTTCAGTAAAAGTCACATTGCCATTAATTTCCTTTTCTTTAGACACAAATCTCTGTTTTTGCTGCTTTCTTAAGCAGTTCTAGAAATCCACTTTCATGGGTATCTTTTTGTTGCATTATCATTGCTAGTTCAGCATTATGAAATGATCCAAAATACTTGCCTTTTGTGGTCATTTTGACTTTGAGAAAGAGCCTAGAAAATGCATGGTACCAGGTCTGGTGAAAAGGTGAATGAGGACATAACTGTAAGGTTTTTGCAAACCAATCTTTCCTTTGGAATGGCACTGAGCAGCAGCATTCACCATGTTTTATCATACTTCAGGTAAGAAGACTGGTAGAACTGTTTCAGAGAATTGCAAGAATGATAGGATAAGTGTGTTGCAAGCAAACGGGAGTATTTTGAGGGAGATTAATGGCAATACATCTTTTACTATAATACTTTTTGAAAATATAGAGATTTGCTACATGTTTTGATCACCCTTTGTATGTCAATATTAAAATATCTACCTTTTCTATAAGTTTTATTAACTTTAATTTTTAAAATAGCTGCTCAATGATATTATTTGCATTTTATTTATGTGAAATTTAAATTAAGTGAATTAGAAACATTTGCCTAAGATCCCACAACTATTAAGTGATGGAATATGCATCAGAATTCAGATGTAACTCCAAAATTCATATTCTTCCTGCTTTAACACAGTGTTTGTGTATTTGACACATATGAAAAACTTTCCAAATGTGTTAAATGTGTTGCTTGTTTTATAATTAATTTAATGTAGTAATGTGTTAATGAGTATCCACAGCAGAACACTAACTCCTTGAGATTTAGAGCACTATCAGTTGATGACTGATGCTTTTTTATGTTGTGTTTCTAGTTCTTATATTTGAGCATCTGTTCTTGAGATCTGAGATGCATATAGATTTCAGAAAATAATTTTTTTTATAAATCTAGGCTATTTGTTAGGTTATTGTAAGAATGTATTGTCTGGCCCATGGGGATGATTTTATGGACAGTATAATATTAAAAAGTTTCCATTTCATAGTTTGTAGGCTGTATTTATCTTTGTTTGATTTCTTCCCATGTTTTTCATATAGCTGTTTAGGAGAATAAAAGCCTAGCTGTAATTCATTTTAAAAGTTTATAAGTAAACTGTGGCTTAGTATAAAATACTGGGGCTTTGAAAGGAGATATGTAAATTTAAGTTTAGTTCTTTCCTGACCCTTTAAATCCCTGTGATATTACTTAATTTCTCTGAGATTTTCTCCATTGCTGATCTGTAAATATTCTGAGACTAAATCCTAACTGAAATGTTCATTTTCCTAGCCTGCAATACCTAGTTAGTAACTAATATTCTACCTGTTCATCTTTTTCATCTTTTCTATTCATTGTACACATATTAAATACATCATGCTTTTCTAATGAGTAAAACAGTAATGCCCTGCTGGATTTTTCCAGAGAAGATAGACAGTGAAGAAGTGATTACACCAAAATATAACTGAATAATAAGAAAATGATTAGTGTTCTTGAGCACAAAATCAGGGGAACCAAATCTAGTATAAGTGTTCTAATATACTAGATTTATACTAGTTTTAGTATAAATCTAGATAATTGTTCAAAGGAGGCTACTTGGAGGAAGTGATACTTAACATTGGCATCTGAAGGGCAAGCAGAAATAAATCAGGACAGGGAAACTGGCTATCTGTAGAATGAGTTGAGGTGGAGGGGTGAGACAGTATTAGCTACAAAGGTTTTAGTTTGGCACATTTGAAAAATGAGAAAACTGAGTGGTAGTGAGAGGTACAGAGGAGTGTTTTTGCATATAGCTAGAGACTTAGCCAATCACATAAGATATTTTACAAAGACTTTGTAGAATATATAAGGGAGCTTGTACTTTATACAGAGTGAAGAGAAGAAGAGATCAGTTGTGATGAGCTTTGCCTTTGGTTCACATTAGCAGCAGTGTGAAAGATGGATTAGAGAAGAGCAGAATTAGAGGTCAGGAGACTGGTTAGAGAAGTAGAACTGTGATGGTCACCTGGGGATCTGGGAAGGCTGCCTTGACAGTGTAGCCAACAATGTTCAGGGAGAAATTTAGGATGTAAAATCTACAGAAACTTGTTCTTGATTAGATGGGGGGGGCGCTTGAAAGAAAGGGCAAATCAGAGATAACTCCCACATTTCATTTGTGCTTTAAACAGCTACACACGTTTGGAAAGTGGTTGGTTTACTTATGAATTTCTTTTTTCTTTTGGTATTGGGGATGGAACTCATGACCTCGCACTTGCCAGGTGGGCGTTTACACAACCCCTGGCCCTCAAATTTATTTTCTAGGAAGATTGCTCAAAGCTGGTTGGGAGGCAGCAGCTTGTGGCAGTGAAGGCACACAGAACTGTTGGTAGAGAAGAGATCATCCAAGGGTTGGGCAGAGTGAGAAGAGGAACTAAAATGGAGCCTTGAGGAATGACAACATTTTAAAGATTGGTATAAGGATAGAAATCTGGAAAGAAACAGATAAAGACTACTATAATAGTAGAAGGAAAAGCTAGACATTTGAACCAGAAGAGGCATTTGCAGAGGAAGGGGTGTTCAGTACTTCTAATTCACAAAAGGCTAAAGAGTGAGTACCTGTAGGATTTAGTGGTACACAGACCACTGCAAAATGTAGTTGGAAGCAGTTTTAGGAGAGAAATGAAAACAGAAACAAAGTGGGTGTGGGAGTGTGGATATTATGGAGAGACAATGTAGCCAACTTTGGGGAGGCTCTGGGTTTTGAAACTCCTGAAGGGTTAGAGGGCAATAGGTAAAACAATACAGCATGGTGTGGGGGGAGTTTCAGAGTACATGTGTGCATATGTAATATTTCCAAGAGGAGGAACCAATGAAAAGGAAGTAGAGATACTCAAATCTAAAGAATGATAGACACTAGATTCTGAAACAGTGTTGCAGACAATCTGGAGTGTTTCATTTGTTGTTACTGAGAAAGAAAGTGGCACAGATTTAGAAGTTGGTTTTTCAGTTTGGTGATGGGTATTTAAGGGAATGCTCATATGGTAGCTTTATATATAAGGCAGAGTGGACCAGACATTTAAGAAAAGCTTTATATATAAGCTTAAGAGTGGACTAGACATTTAAGAAAAGCAGGGCTGGGGCTAGAGATTAGGGTAGAGCACTTGGCTAGTTTGCATGAGGCCATGGAGTCAGTCCCTAGCACCCTGACAAAAGAATAAAATAGGAAAGGGAGGAAGAAAAGGCAAGAGGGAAGAAAAAGTTGTGTAATGTTTATTATGAAGAACAAACTCACTAGACAGTGGTAGAATTGAGAAAAGCTAAAGGTTTGGGTGAGTTGTTATTTTGGTTTCGGCCATCAATTCTCTAAGAGATCAAATAATAATATAAAAAAATTCTAGTGCTCATTTCTTTGTGCAGACCTGTATTTCCATCTGGTAACATTTTCCTTCTGCTTTGAAGACTTCTTTTAGTAAATATTGTATTAGCTGTTCATAATGATTTCTTCAGGTTTGGAAATCAGAAAAGTGTTTTTATCCACTGGCATTGTTTCTGATGAGATTGCCTATTGTCCTGTCTTTGTTCTTGTTTATTTGTACATTTAAAATTTTATTGATACATATTAGATATACATAATGATAATACTCATCATAGGGAGTTTGTACTCATACATGATATATCTTGCCTTTTTGTCCCATTCCCCTCCCCTACATTCATCACCTCTTTCCTTCCTTATTTACAAAAGCTTTGCTTCTGTTTTTTCCATTATCTTTTTTTCTTGTCCTTCGTTTATTCCTCTGTACTTATTTATTTATTTATTCATTTATTTTTGGTAGCGGGGATCAAACTCATGACCTCACGCTTGCCAGGTGGGTGCTTATGCCACTAGGCTAAATCCCCAGCCCCTGTTACTCTGTATTTAGTGTCACCCTTTTTTCTCTGTTTTTAAAGATTTCTTTTTACCATTGGTTCTAAACAGTTTTTATCATGATACACCTTACTGTAGTTACCACTGCCTACAGTGTCTCTTAGGCTTGGGGGTTGGTTGAATTTCTTGAATCTATGCTTTTATCATTTTCATGAAATTTGAAACTTTCAACCATTATTTTTTCTGATACTGTTTTTGTTCCTCCTCCCTGTGCTAAGATCTAGATATTCTTCCAAGGCACTGGCAGGGACAATCATGAGTTTGTGTCTCTTCTCTGAGGGGTTACTGTCTTTCTTCTCTCATGGTCAGTGTTTCAAAACCATTGTTTCATCTATTTTCTACATCTTTTGAGAAGAGAATAAACCCAATCTGTATTACTCATATTTAACTGACAGTGGCAATAAAATACTTTTATTGTTACCAAGAAATCAGTTATCTACTTTAAAATTCTCACATTTGAATGTTACTCTTTGAACTTGATAGGGAAAAAATGAATCTGATAGTTGATGACTACATAATAGCAACCATGGAAAGAAACACTCAGCTTTGGATTTGGAAGTGTAAGGGCAATTTGTTTTTCTCTTCTTCTCCTTCTTTTCCTTCTCCTTCCCCTCTTCCTGTTCCTCCTCCTCCTTGTCATCATCGTCCTCCTCCTCCTCTTCTTCTTCTTCAATTTAAGAGATTTTTGTTTTATTTATCTTAATTTATTTTTAATTAAGGTATAATTTACATGTAGTAAAATTTATTGTCTTTAAAGTATAGCATCTTTGAAGTTATCCCAAAGTAATTTTTATTTAATTTTTCTAATTTTCTTTCTTCCATTCTCAACCTATTTATTATTCTACTGTTGTTTCTTTGGTCTAATTATTTTAGGAAAGAAACAAGCATTCAGAGTCTATTTCTGACTTCTAGTCACATATTTTCTTTAATTTTCTGTCATTGTAGTAGTAATGGCATGTAAAGGAAAATTCTGTAAAAAGTCAGGATCTCAACACTTAAGTATTTTTTTTTTTTATTGTTAAAGTGAGTCATCATGTAGTTTGGAAGTTCTTTAGTCTAGATTTAACATGGATAAAGTTTTTTTGTAAGTCCTTCTTGAAGGGATTCCACTTTTATCTAATGATGAATTTAAGCTTTAAAAAAACCTTTAAAAAGTTTAAAGGTTAAAAATGAAAGCTTTAAAAAGGTTTCATTTAAAGAATGTCATTAAAAGAATAAAGTTTTGATTTAATAGCTAATGAATGAAGCAGATTTGGATTGAAATTGTTTCTTATATATTTGCTCTTTACCAAAGTAGTTTTTTTAAAACTATTGTTCCTAGATATTTTGTTCTCATTCTTTTGTGATATTTTATGCTATTTGTATTTAGCTTTCACTGTACAATTTGTTTAGATAGATCTTTGTCCTGGATGAATATTCTAAGACTGGCTAAAAAGATAGGGAAAATATTTTTTCATTGTTACTCTAAGGGGATTTCAGTAGCAATAGTTAATTTATATTAGTGTTTTCTTAAAAACAATTTACTTTGTCTTAAAACATACTTTGCTGTTGTAGATTTACATATTCTTAATCTAATAAATGTTTAGATTTGTTTTAATGAATTGAGATGCCCTTTAAGAATGTAAAATAAGTCAGTTTAATTCTGATTTCATCTCTTCCAGATGAAGGTAATGAAACAGAATTGCAGCCACAACAAAACAGCCAGTTAATGTGGAAACAGGGTCGACAGCTACTCCGACAGTAAGTGTCCCAAAATCAAATTCAAAAATAGTTGAAAGGAATCAAAGTAGTTTCATGAAATCACTTTTATTTTGTATTTTCAACATAATAAAATAAGTGTATCTTTTATTATACTATGTGTGGAGAAGCCTAATTGAATTCCTATTCCTTTTTCATATTAAGCATTCTTCCCCATGATAGTATTTGTATAGATGAAAGAATTCTGTACCCTTGTTGGTCTCATTGCATCATCTGTACAAATATATAGGCCAATTAGTATTTATATATAATTACTTGGAGTTTTTTTCCCCACTTTTTTATTTTAAATAAAAAAACATCTTGAATTCTCCAAACTTTGCAAATATCACCTTATGTACTTTTTCACCTAAAATATGTGTATGTCTGAGACTATACATAGAAAAAAAAGCTTGGTTTGGGGTCTGATGTCAAGTGGTAGACTAAAACCCACTCACTTGCTGAGCACCTGGTGCTTGTGTACCACTTTGAAATTATTTGAGTATATGTCAAAGTAAAAGGAAATTTGCTACCTGTTTTGGTCTTTTGGGGTTGGTTATGAATAGTTGAAACCTAAGGTTTTCAAAGTAAATAAATTTTATCATTCCTATTAAGAGAGCATTGTAACATCTTTTCATATATGTTGTTTATCTAGACAAAGCTAGACAATGAGCCTTTTATATTTACATGGATTTCTACTAGTGTCCTCACTTTGGTCTTAAATATGATTTAGGCATTTCCTTTTTTTTTTTTTTTTAGTACTGGGGATCAAACTCTACATTGCAGGTGCTTATGCTGCTAAGCTAAATCCCCTGCCCTAGAGTTTCCTTTTCTAAGTAATAATATATTACTAAGTAAATAAGTGGTTTTAAAAAGAACACTAAGTAAATAAGTGTTCTTAAAAATTGCCTTTTTGTGCTGGGAGTGGTGGCGTATGCCTGTAATCCCAACACTAGGGAAGCTGAGGCAGGAGGATCACTGAGTTCAAGGTCAGCCTGGGCTACAAAGTGAGTTCAAGGTCCACCTGAGCTACATAGCGAGATCCTGTCTCAAAAACACCAAAAAAAAAAAAAAAGTTACCTTTTTATGAGAAGTGGTTTCAAGCTAGCCAAGAGATATTTTTATTTAATCATTCATTCAGAGAGAGATGTTTTGTTTTATTTTGTGTTGTTTAGTTTTGTTTTTGGTACTGGGAATTGAACTCACAACCTTGTGCTTGCTTGGCAGGCGCTTATGCTGCTGAGCTAAATCCCTGGCCTTCAAAAAGATATTTTTAAAAACTTTAGAAGATTCATAAATCTACTTGTCAATGCAAACAATGGCAAAGCACCTATTTAGTAGAATTGACTAATCTGTGGCAAAAACTGTTTTAAAACAAATACTTGTAATATGGTTTTGTTGCCAGAGTAACATGCATATAAAATATTTGTTAAAAATAGCAAAACATGACAATTCAGTAGTTTCTGAGAACAACTGATTAAATTTAGGAAAATTGGAAATTTATTATTTCAAACTTTAATCAATACTTGATGGAATTTAAAGATGAGCATTTTAATTTGATAAGATACACTTTGTCCATTCGGTGATGTATCCTTTATGAGATACTGAGCTTTAATAGCTGTTAAAACCAAATCATGAAATAAACTGAATATAAACTTACTTTATTGACCTGGTATCTTCTTTCATCCAGAAGACTTATGCCGATCTATGTTAATGCCTGACATTTTTCTGTCATGTTTATTAATAATGTCTCTTTTGTCTTGGTCCTGCCACTACCACTTTGATCTTTTTTAGTTAGCTTTGGTGTTGATAGTTATTCAGTGCTTTTTAAATGCCAGATGCATCTGTTTACTGAAACAAAAACTGAGGTTAAAAGAATTAAAGTTATAAATATGCTATGTGTGGTGGTGCATGCCTATAATCCCAGCTACAAGTGGGATTATTTAGTGAGATACTGTCTTAAAATAAAAAGGGCTTGGAATGTAGCTTGTTGCAGAGCCCCTGCATTCAATTCCCAGTACCATACAAAGAAAGAAAGGAGAGAGGGAGGGAGGGAAGTCACACAGCAACTAAGTGGCAGAATGGGCTTAAAACCATGTCTCGGTCCAAAGTTTATGCTCTTCTTTTTCTGCTGCTGTTTCTCCATAGCACATATGAACTCACATAAGTCAAGTATGTACATGCACACCCACATCCCACAATTTAATTTGATCTATTTTTATTTTAGACTTGTCTTGGCATAGAAATTTTCCTTTTATAGAGGTGACTCTTGGGAAAATGCTATTTCTTGTATGTCATGAGAGAAGCCATATATATTAGAAACATTCTCTTTAGATCTCACACAGTTGACCTATAACTTTATATTAGAAATGTAAAAAAATACTGGAATTGCTATTATAAAATAGTCATTCAGTAGAATTTAGCAATGAGCTTACTCGATCCTGCCTAAAGGAAACAATGTGCTATGTACTATGTTAAGGAACAGTTTCTTCTTAGGGTAAACATAATGAATAGTGTATTGTATAGTTCTTTGATTTTTTCTCAGTGACTGTAGAGGCTGGTACTGCAAGAGACAGCTCCGTTTGCAGCTGGAAGATTATTAACAAGTCTTACTAGCATAATACTGTACTGTTTAATTTTATGTAGGCAATAAATATAAAGAAATACTTTTGTTTACATACTAGTAAATTTTAGAATACTAATTCCTATATGACTGAATTGTAAGAATCTTCTTCACACAGGTATCTCCAGGAGGTGGGTTACACGGATACGATTCTAGATGTGAAATCCAAACGAGTCCGTACTTTGTTGGGTTTTTCAAGTGATGTCACTGACAGAGAAGATGACAAAAATCAGGACTCAGTTATAAATGGCATAGAGGCTGAAGTTAAAGAGACAGCAATGATTGCGTAAGTATTTTGTATACAAAGTGTTTTAGCTATAACTTTAATTCTTACTACTTTTGGTTTGGGGGGGTGTTACATTTTTAGATAATGATACATTTAGAGTTTTTCTTACAAAGTAACAGAAGGTTTGATGTTACTATTTATGATTGCTTTAATTCAAGAATATAATTTTTATGTAGGATAACTTTGGCTTGATATTTATATTTAATATAAATTTTAATATCTTGATGCCTGATCAGCTATTAAAACCTGATGGAAGGTGTTCTTTTGAAATTCATTACAAAAGTAGAGGAATGAAATTTTGTTATTGGCAACCCAGAAATTATAAAAATGTCTCCAAATGCTTTACACATGAACTTTTTTTTTTTTTTTTTTTTTTGTACTGCAGATTGAATTTAGGGTCTTCACATTATGCTACAACCCTGACCATTTTTATTTTATAACAACTTTTCATCAGTTGCCCAGGGTAGGCTCAAATTTGGGATTTTCCTCCCTCAGTCTTGCAGGGTACTGAGATTACAGATTTTCAGCATCATTCCTAGTTTAGAAGTAAACCTTTTCTTAGCCAGTTTTATTTATATAATGATATATAGCCTTTCAGAACTTTTCTCTTTGATTTCTTCAAATAGAAGAAACTCATGTTTCCTTTGATGTAAAATATGTTTCTGTGTTAATACATCTTGGTTAGACTAATTGAAAATTTCAATAGCCATTTGAAGTATCTTATTTTTCTGTTGGATCATATGCTATATAGTTATATATGATTATTCTTAAATGAATAGTTCAATACATATTTTTCTTTACTGGAAAAAATTTGCCATATTATTAATTGATAAAAAACCAATGATTTTGTGAAAGTCTAAATCCAATGTTATTTAATTTTAAACTATGTTTTAGGCTAAAAGAATAGTTTTAATTGAACTGTCTAAATATTCTACTGAGAACATGGTTCCTCTTACTTAGGATATGCACTGAAATTATAGGACCAGGTAAAGGATCATGCTATAGGAATTTTATAAATTAATGTTATTGGAGCCTTCTTGCAGTATTCATTAGTAATTAAGGATGCATTAACTTGTATCTAAATTAAAAAATACAGTCTTTTCATAGAGGTAGATCATGTGGGCATTATTCCTATCTACTTTTTTCTTCTAAATTAAGTCATTAAGTTAACCTACATAATAAATATCTTTTGAGGAACTATATACTTTTTTCTTTCTTTCTTTTAATGAATATGTTTAAGAAACCTTCAGTAGTGACTTTGAGAAGAAAAAAACAACCCTTTCTATTATTTATAGTTTGGTGCTAGTCAGTGTTTTAAAACTGAGAAGAATATTCTGGATGTATACAATTTCTCTAGGGATGGAGAATGAAAGAAAAAAAACAGCTCTCAGCAGATTCAAAATGTAATATTTATATTTTTAAAAGATTGTCTATAATTATGGCTATATTTTTTCAAGAAAATACCTTCTTATCTACAATATATCCTAATATGCTGAAGCAAAATTGTATTCTGGCCATTAGGAAATGATTTACTAAATTTATTTTGAGGGAATGTGTTCAAGTCTTAAATTTGAAAATTCAGTCATTTCTAAAAGATGAGTGATTTATTCATCAGTAGACAAAGTCTTAATATATTTGGTATATTGTTTATACTAGTAAACTTTGTATACATTTGCTCTTTTTACTTCTTTAGCTGTTTAGCAAGAAGTACAAGATTGTATTACATAAAAATGACATCTTTATTCATTACTTTAGTAGTTGTGCAAAAATAGAGGAAAAATTGAAATTGAAGTAATAAATATTTTTTTCTTTTTTATAGTTTTAAAAAAGAAATACATGAAGATTGATGTATAAGGATCAAAATAATACTGAATAAAGAGGGAAAGTTGTTTACATTACCAGTAATATATATAATGTAAAAGAGTATTTCTTATATTGATTTTTCAGTTAATCTACAGAAGTCTAATAAAGGAGAATCAATGAAAACCATAAATTAATTTGGGGATTATATTGCCATATAAAGAGAAGTCAGATAAACTTTCTCATGAGTTAATTTTATGTTGAAGTTAAAAAAGGTGAACTAAATAGGATGTATGTTTTTTAAACCAGAAAATCCGAGTTAACAGATTCTGCCTCCGTGCTGGATAATTTCAAATTCCTTGAAAATGCAGCTACAGATTTCAGCGATGAAGATGAAGATGATGATGTTGAGGGAAGAGAGAAAAGTGTCACTGATACTTCAACAGTAAGTTAGATAACTCAAATAATATATTTTTAGGTACTGTAATGCATACTTTTAAAATAATTCATGTCTTCCAGTCTAAAACCTTCACTTTTCCCCCATACTCTTGAAATTGGAAATTGTTTTTACTATTGATTTCAGATTCAAGGATAGTAGCTTTCTCTTTTAAAAAACTTCACTTGTAAAATTTATTATCAAGACATATCTATAGAGTTGGTAATTATGATAAATGTATTGTTTTATAACAATGCAGTGTTAATGGATGCTGCAAGATAATAGAACTAACACATCATGGTGCCTGATGGCAACGTAGATCAACTCTGGTCAGTCCTTGTCTGAAAGGATTTCTTTGACAGCCAAGTTCTAGCCTTTCAAAACTTTTCTATTTGAGTTCTTCAAATTTTTTAAGGATTGTTCTGTATTTTTTCAGTCTTTTTAGCAGTTTCCTGAAATGAATTAATGTCACTAAATTACTGTTTCTTTTCTTCACATCTCTATTTTCTTCTCTTCTTCAGTCTTCTCCTTTGCCTCTATCCCTTTACCTTTGTTTCCACTTTCTCCCTTCTTCTCCCTTTTACCTGTTTTTTCTCCTCCTCTTTTAAAGGATTGGGACATGCTTTGTTTCAGAATACACTTAGATTTCCTTCTTCATATTTATTTGAGAATAGGAAGAAAAGTAAAGTAACTGACTACCACTAATTGTACTTCTTAATGTGTCAGCCTTAATTTTTCAATTCTAAAATGAGTATTTTAATAAATATGTACCTGTTTTATCACAAAGGGTTTGTGAGGAACAGAAAAGTTATAAATTACATGGTCAACTATAAGGTGCTTTCTAAGAGTAACTTCTTTGTTGCTTTTATGTTCTTTGCTTCCTGGGCTCCATAAGACTCTTAAATTATTACCGGCAGGTTCCTGTTTCCCTGCGCCACTATTCTGCTACATCCTGCCACGGTTATTATTTGAACTTCAGATAGTCACTCAAAAATTTTCTTTTATAAATAAATAGTAATAACATATATCTTAATTTATTGTAGGTAAAAGGCCTATATTTCTATATTACTTTTTCTTTGTTGTAATTATGTGAAAATTATATAACTCCTAATGATTCCTATAGAATGATTGTTTTCATCAAAATACTTTGTTGATGGCTCAGTGCTAAGCAGCTCTAATTATGGTTATTTGTTTTGTTTTGTTTTTGTTTTTGGTACCGGGGATTGAACTCACAACCTTGCACTTGCTAGGCAGGCGCTTAAGCCACTAAGCTAAATCCCCAGCCCTACAGCTTTAATTATGATGCATCAAGTTTTTTAAATTATTTTTTTCATTTTTAAAAAAAATTAATAAAAAATTAATTTACTTTTTTTCTAAAGGGGGGACAGAAAAAAGGGTAGAAACAATTCAGAATTAAAAAAAATAAACAGTAAGAAATCACTAGTTGATACATTTCATATTGTCTTTTTGGATATAGTTGTTCAAGTTACAAAATTAAAGCATACAAAGTGGACATTCAAACAGTGAGGCTGCAAACAATTCTATTCACTGATTCAATGGAAACTTAGCAACATGGTTATCAATCCTACACACTTAAATATACATGCAGTTATATCTTTTAGAGCACTTTCTTTTCCTCCTTTTGCTTTTTAACTCCATTATCTGTTTAGTTATATCATGTTTCAGGTTGCTCAGTACCTTACTGATCTGTTTTATTGTTGTTATTTACTTTTTAAATTTTTTTATTATTTTTTTATTTTGCTTATTTTATTTATTTATTTATTTATTTTGAAGGTAGTAAAATACAGCAGAACAAGACAGGACAAAGCCAATTGAGGCAGTGCAGTGAAATTGGTATACAACCTCACAGCAGGTTACCGGGATAACAGCAATAGGTACAATAGTATATCTGGTTTTCTTCACAGTAGTTGTTCCTTCAATCAGGTAGAGCAATATCAAAAGAAATACTGAAATTATAAAAGCTGAATATTGAATAGAGCAATACCATTGATCACAACAGAGCAAAACAGAGACAAAAACGTTTGCCTTCAAAGAGATGGCAGAAGAAAATCCCCATTATTTGCTATATTGCATATAGTCAAACTCACAAGAGCTGCTCAGATCTCTGGCTCTCACTTGCTGGGTGGGGGGATGAGATGGAGATGGATATTTGATTGTTACCCTGTGCACTGGGAGGCTCACAGCTGCCCACCAGAGCAGTGAGCAGCTTGTTGCTTGTTTTCCCAGTGCCCAAGTTCTATAACATGGCGCGGATCTCAGGAAACGCTGATACCATGATGCATCAAGTTTGTTAGTGAATATGTCAATTAAAATGTTTTAAAAATTCTTAAACTGATTACTGAAACTATTTTGAATGACCTGATTAGTAATTTCTATCAATAACCTAATCATTTGAATTCTAACTCTCAACTATTTGATTTTTTTTTTTAAGTAATCAGATTTATAAATATTCTGTCCTCCATTTAGCGCAGATCATAGCAATTCTATAGCCACCACAGAGAAAGAACATCTGATGTGGACACTGAGTGCATTCAAATTCTACATGCAAAAATCTATTAGTTTGCAGGAAGAATCCAGATTTTTAAACAAATAACTGGGTTTAAGTTTTGTTAAGTTAAATACTATATTCCATTAATTTTCACAGTTATAGTCTCATACTGTAGATACATGCCAAAAGGATTTAAAAAATCTAACTCTTAACAATGGGTAAGGCTTACTTTGAAAATGTATGGTATTTCAGAAAGAATGGCTGAAAATTATCCTATTAAAATTTTAATAAAACATCCAGGTTCTAAAAATGCTGTTTTATTTTGTTTGTCAAAAGATTTCAGTAGACTGACTTAAGGAAATACAGAAAGAACTGCTAACTGCTGCTTGTGTTTATGGTGCCATGTCTTCAAAGCCACGTGTTTTCTCCTTTCAATTTGCCCTCCTTGAATTCATTCCTTGAATTACATTCTGTATTCTTTTCCACCTCTACATTTTCTCCTGCTCAGGTAACTTCTTCACATTTTACTTTACCATCATTATCTGTTCTTATCGGTTCAGTATAAGAACCAAAAAGAGTATATACATGCAGAAAAAAGTGATCATTTTCAAACTAGGTAAAAGATAACTTCACAGCAATATTAGTTTCCACATTCAAGAACGTTAAGAGAAAAAATTAACAGAATTAGCAATCATTAACTGTTAGTCACAGTACAAAAAATGTACACACCTCCAATCTCAACACAGGCCCTGAGTTCAATCCTCAATATCCCCCACCCCAGACACAGACACAAAATTCTTGATAGGCTGTGGTTTGCAGACAAATTACTGCTTGTCTTCATTTTGCATAACATTACCAAAAACAAACTTTCTTCCTGAGTTACTTTTGTGTCTTAATAACATATTTAGTAAGAACTAATGTCAAAAATCTTTTTAGGCCTCTGCTACTAGCAGCCCTTGCACTAGTCTGGCCACAGCTCCCTTCTCCCTGCGTCTGTGTCCCATCATGCACCATCATTTGGGGACGTGTGTGCCCATCAGAGGCTCTGAGCGGGTGGCCATTGGCTGACACAGTGGCAGCAGGTTGGGCCTGAGAAGCTCCAGGTGGGCACGCAGAGGCCACTCCCCTGACAGTGCCAGGCGTGTTACAGCTAATCCAAAAGTAAATGAGGAACTTGGAAAAAGATGGCCAACTCCAAATCAGCATGTTTAGAGAAAATTGGAAAAGCAAGAAACTTACTACAGCTTTATTAGAGGACTTTTTAAAAGAACGCAGGGTTCTAGCTGTGAACTTCTGTCTTGGAGCAAAAATGAGGAACATTGCCAAAGCAAACAAAAACAAAAGTACAAATGGAGGACTGGTCAAAAGGCATAACCCATGTTAATATTGAACAAGACACTACGGGGAGAAATAAAAGTACACAGCTAGATGCACAACTAGCTGTGTATTCTGAGAGAAGCTTGATTCAGAAACCCAGTAAATTAGTTAATGAAGTCACAAATGAGGACACTGAACTGCTGGTGCAGAGATCAAGGAGTTTTCAGGTCATCGATCCTAATCCTGATGATGAGACATCTGAAAAGTGCAACGTGGAATATAGAAACAATGATGTACATTGTGAATATCTGATTCCTTACCAAGGTACTTCAGCTGTAAATAAACAGCATTTCTTCTAAAATATTTGGATATACTCAGAACAAGCAATAGAAGCTTTAAGAAAAGCTGACTAGAGAAAATAAAAAACAGAAAAAAATAAAGCTTAAGCTGGAACTCCAAGAAAAAGCAATGGAAACTAAAATTGCTGAAAAGACAGCAGCTCTGGTTGGAGAAGTATATTTTGCATGGAGGTAACATGATGAAGCTCTTATGTCTAGATTGCAGTTAGCCACTGAAGAGAGAGATGAAGCAGTTGCATGAGCCAAGCATATGGAAATGTCTCTAAAAATGCTAAAAAAAAGTTAACCCTGAAGACAGTGATGTGACATCACAGAAATTACTGAACAGAATAAACTGTGCAGACTCAGGGATAGCTATTCAGAAAAATGGAGCTATAATTGTGGGTAGAATGTACAAGACCAAGGAGTATAAAAAGAGAGTTAACTGTGGAAGAAATTAGTGCTATGATAGAATGGGATGCTACTTTGTCTCTGAGCTAGGCATGGTAATACAAGTCTGTATTCTCAACACTTGGGAGGCTGAGGCAGGAGCATCACAGTTCAAGTCTAGGCTGGGCTATATGATTTTTCATTTGAAGTATACTATTATTTATTCATGGTTTGAAGAAAAGGTGAGCATAATGAATGAACTTATTGGGAATGTCATCAAGGACACTAAAATACTAGGAAGAAAATTATAGAAATGCCAAAACTATAAATGTGGTATCCTTAAATAGAAAATTTACTGAATAAACATTAAAGCTGTGCATTAAAAGTTTTCACTGAACTTGAAGGTAGATTAGTGCATTGTCAGCAGTCTGTAGGATAATATCAAACTAGATAACAGCTGGACTCTAGAGTCCCTGAAGGTGAGAGACAGAGACAGAATATTCTCACCATATACGGAATTAAAATCAAAATGGATCAAAGATCGAAACATTAAATATTAAACGCTCTGGAAGATAAAATAGGTAAAACAGGTATAGGAAGAAGACATAGATATAGGAAAGGATTTTCTAAACAGAATCTCAGTCGCTCAAGAAATAGCAGCAAAAATCAAATAGTATTATATCAGACTAAAAAGCTTCTGTATAGTAAAAGCGTCAATCATTAGAGTGAAGAGACATCTTACAGGATGAGAAAAATATTTTGCCAGCTACCCCTAGACAGAGGATTAATTTCTAGAATATACAAAATATAAAAAATAGCCTAGAGAAATAGACATTTCAGAGAGAAAGAAATACAAATGGTCAACAGATACATAGGAAAATGTTCAACATTTCTGGCCATTAAAGAAATGCAAATTAAAACAACCCCAAAAGCCCATCTTACTCTAGAAAGAATGGAAACCAAATCGTAACAATTGATGGTGAGGCTGTTAAAAAAGGAACCTTCCCATATTGTTAGTAGGAAATCAGCCATTATGGAAATCAATATGGAAATTTCGAAAAGAACTGAAATCAGAAATTCCTGTGATCCAGCTATTCTGCAAAGAACTTAGAAGAATATACTACAGTGATACTTGTATTCCAATGTTTATAGTAGCACCAATGTAAGCAGCATACCCATCACCAAATAATTAGATAAACAAAATGTGATATCTATATAATGGAATATTACTTGGCTATAAAGAATGACAAATTGGAGACATTTGTAGGAAAATAGGTGCACCTGAAAAGTAACATATTGAGTGAAATAAACCAGACACACAACCTTTTTTTAAAAAAAGTCTTTTTAGACCTTTAATTTGAGATTTCAGATATTTCTGGATTTTTCTTTGCCTTGTCAAGCAGTGAAAATAAGGACTGTTTATCTACAAGGTGTTAGTGATGGCCTCTCTAAATTATAGCTGGCATCCTTTAGGTCAGGGAGGAGGGATAAAACTTCCAAGATAAAAGAATATATTTGGCAATTTTTTAAAAAAAATCAGGAATGTATCTCAGAACCTTGTGCTTGTCAAATGCCATGTCACTGAGGTATGATCCCCTCACCCCCAGAGATATTTTTATACTTTAGCTGCTCAGGGAAAATTAGAAGAGATTGATATGTTTGTTTGGTTTTGTTTTATTTTTTGAGGCTGATATATTGGTGAGTACATACAAAACAATACACACTCAGTATATCTCTCCGGTTTCTGTTCATGATCTGCCATACTTGACTTTTTAAATAGATTTGCTAGATGTTAGACCAGGAACTAATGTAGAAATGGAAGTATTTCCAGATTTTAATAAAATATTCCAATTAACCCAATTATTCTAACATCATTAAATACCCTTTGATCTCTGTCTTACTCATTATATGTATCATATAATGAGTTAAGATGAGTTTCATCTGTGATGCAAACTTTATTCTATTAGTAGTGGCTTCCTCATGTACTATGTTGAAAAGAATTTCTGAGGCTGCATGTTTTGTTTTGTTTGTTGTTTGACATAGGGTCTTTCTGTGTAGTTTAGGTTGACCTTGAAGTGACTAGTCCAAACTGGCCTTGAACTCTCAGTGTTCCTCCTGCCTCAGCCTCCTGAGTGCTAAGAATAAGGACATGTGCCACCACATCTGGGTGTATGTCATCTAGGTGAAAAGAGCTATGATTGAAAAAGAGATAACCAGATAAGAGAAAGAAAACAGGGTCATACTAGTCAGGCGTTCGTTGTCTCTCATTGTCCATTTTGGACTCTGATCTTGTATCATTGATCTATCTCTTAAAACTTTATAATTTTAAATCATTCAAAAAGTTTTAGGATTCATTTTGATCTCATGATGCTATTTCTATTACATAAAGTGAGGAAAGTCTGAAGAAGTTGAAATATTGGTACATTTTATGGAAACAAGCTACAAACCATGATCTTACTTTCTTTGGGTTAATGTTGATTGAGGCGGCCAAAAAAGATGTAACTCATAAATAGCATTGGCGTGTTAGTCTCAAAAATGACTCTATATACCTTAAGTTTTAAGTTTTAATACTAACTGCATTTGTAAGAACATTTCTAAAAATAGCACACCTGTAATCCCAGCACTCGGGAGGCTGAGGCAGGAGGATAGTTGCAAGTTCGAGACCAGTCTTGGCTACAAAGTGAGCTCAAGGCCAGGCTGAACCACATAGTGAGACCCTGCCTCAAAAAGACAAAAACAAAACAAAACAACTCTCCCAAACCACTTAACATTTCTAAAAATGAGTCATAATAACTATTGTATTTGTTGTTAAATCTAAGTTATATCACTTTAAAAGATCAATATTTTAGCAAATCAAATGAACATATAAAGAGTAGTTAGAGAAAGCAATGCAGGGTTAGGGCAGAAGAAATAATAATGGGAGCCTAACAAAGTGTCTTGTACGTCCTAAGGCAGATATTTCCTAGTATTTAGTTTTGTGATTTTAGATTTTGTGAGAGTGATACCATCATATTAAAAGTCATCATGATTATATTGTGGAAAAAATGTTATAGTGTCTTATGACCTGTATCCTTTTTGATACAGATTAGAATACCTGCAAACAGCACAGATTATATTCAGGAAACATAAGATTTAGTGTGGTTCTTGTAATAATTATGTCAGGGAAGTTTCTCATCTACCTATAATTTAAATACATGTCTTGTATTCCAGTGATTTCACTATATATTTCCTTATTTATAACAGATAAATCAGATCTATGTGTGAGTGGTATACGCCTATAATTGAGAGGCTGAGACAGGAGATTCACCTCGAATTCAAGGCCAGCCTGAGCTAGAGTGATTTCAAGGTCACTTTGAACTACATAGCAAGATCCTGTCTCAGCATTCCGCACCCCCAAAAAAGAAAAAAACCAAAACAACAGCAATAAAAAATAAGCCTGTGTATCACTGGACAAAGTTTAAATTAT
This sequence comes from Hydrochoerus hydrochaeris, assembly GCA_004027455.1. NCBI lineage: Eukaryota > Metazoa > Chordata > Mammalia > Rodentia > Hydrochaeridae > Hydrochoerus > Hydrochoerus hydrochaeris. The sequence continues at coordinate 33,761 of PVLA01012051.1, forward strand.
TGCTTTAAAATGTGTAATATATGTCTTTTAAAAATAATGCTTGTGTTTTTCACTGAGTTAGGAAACACATTTGTTACAACAAAGATACATGTATTTTCTGAAGAAAATTCTCGAATTGTCTTTCACATTTAATGGTAAATATATTTTAATAGAATCCATATCTTTTTTTTTTTTTTTTTTAAACAATGTCTTACTGTGTAGTTTAGACTGGCCTTGAACTTACTGTGTAGCCCAAGCAGGCCTCAAAGTCCTAATGATCCTCCAGTCTCAGCCTTCTGAGTGCTGGGATGATAAACATGTGCCACCATACCTGGCTTATAATCTCTTCTAATATTTAAATTTAATGTTTTTTCTTAGATTGTTAGGAAAAAGGTATTGCCTGATAGCACTGAAGATCGAGCTACAAAAGAAGCCCTAAAGGAATTTGACTTCTTGGTTACATCAGAAGAAGGAGACAATGAATCTAGAAGTGCAGGCGATGGAACAGATTGGGGTAAGGAAGCCTACCGGACTCATCTGGAAATTTAAAGTAAACAAAAGAAATTAATGTTTTGCCAGAATGGCAGTGTCTTCAAGAGCTATACTGAACACACAGTGAATTTTTACAATCTCACCTTTTTTTAAGGGTGTGTATAACTGTTGTTTTGTTTTGTTTTGGAGACAGAGCCTGGATATATTACATAGTTTAGGTTGGCCTTGAACTCCTGCCGATCCTCCTGCCTCAGCTTCCTGAGTGCTTGTAGTAAGTGTGTCAGGGAAGATTATAGGCATGTATCACCACTTTTTTTTTCAGTATGAACAATAGATTATGAAATGAATTTAAAACCAGATTATGTGAGTGTTTTGTTTTCTGCTAGATAGTTCATCTGCAGATTAGTTTCTTAGGGAAACTGTGAAAGTTACAGATAGAAAATTGTAGTTAATCCTTCTAGTTCAAGATTTGATGATTATATAGGAATAGTTTTTTTCCTGTCTCACATTGCTGTAAATGAGTCTTATATTTTAAACTTCTAATTAGAGTTTAAAACAGGTACTTTGGGAAAACTTCTTATAATGTACATCATTGTAGTTTGGAAATGCATTTGTACTGTTTACATGGTAAGATGGTGAGAAATTGTTCAAAAGTGATCAGTTTTATTTGATGTATATATATTGTTAATGAATAAGAAAAAAAGAGGGTTTAATATATATACTAGTTATTGAAAGAATGTAATGTTGCTAATTATTTTAACATTATCTTTATAAAAATTTCCACTCAGTCTTCTCAAAAAATGAATCAGTGAATTTAGGCATGATGGTGCAGGCCTGTAATCCCAGCACTCTGGGAGGCTGAGTCAAGAGCACTGTAAATTCAGTCCCAGCCTGAACAATTTAGCAACTTAAAGAGATCCTGTCTCAAAATCAAAAAATGGGCCAGGGATGTAGCTCAGTGCAAAGGCCCTGGGTTCAGTCCCCAGTTGTTGGGGGAGGGGGAGAATCAGTGTTTTCATAGTTGAAATAGATGCTCTTTTAAGTTAATACTTTGTCTATAAAGATAAAAGTGGATTTAATTATGACAAAATTGTTCTGTAGAATTCTTATTTAAATGTGGATACAGTATGTAGAGGACATTTTTATTTGCTTTCATTTAAGCAGCTATTTTAAATAGTTATCGTAATCTATCCTTAAGAATTAGAACATAAATTGTTCACAAAATACTGATTTAAATTCTGTTTTTATGTATTTCTTCTCTGAAGGAAATATAAAAGAATTCTAAAGCCATAGGAAAAAAAATAAAATGCATTTTCCTTTTCTAATGTATTAAAAATTTTGTTCAAATTTTTCTTCCATACTTGCTTGATGTAGTAACAAATAAAAAGGCTGTCTTGGGTAAGTGTAGGGAAAATGTTGCCTAATATTTATAATATGTCACCTGAAAAACTGTACAGTAAAAATTATTTTGTGATCACCTCAAGGAAATAAATGTTTTTTTTAAATTTTGAACAATCTCAATAACAGATTGGAAGAGGTAGATATGTGACTTTTACTCTTTTGCATTCAAGATAGACTTCAGCTTACATCACTTACTAGAAATCATAAGGTTAGAGATATTTGTTAAATTTTGTAATGACTTTTCCTGTTGGGCTATTAAGCAAGTCACTAGAGCAAATTACTGTTATCTTGCTTGTATTGGAACTTCTTATGAGAGGAAGGAACTGACTGTACATCTAAGTGAGGATTTTTTTTTTAAAATCCCAATTCACTTCTTGTTCCTTTTTTTTGTTTTTGTTTTTTCCCTTATGGTTCCTGGGGTCGAACTCACGACCTCGTGCTTGCCAGGCAGGCGCTTATGCCACTGAGCTGAATACATGGCTGACTGTACATCTAAATGCAGCTGACTTTTTACTGTCCCTTGGAGTCATTTGAAAATACTTTCTGTTAGGGTTTTCCAGCACAATAGAGAAGCAAAAGGAAAGAAAAAGTGACCTTAATTGTGGATGTGGAGAGGAGCACACCACTTGGGGAGGCTGGGCATTTTCTTCTGCCAGAGACAAACATGGCAGGAGGTGTTATGACCTCTGACTGGAAGCAGTGCTTGGGATGGGCATTGATAATGTGTGAGGAACTGATTGGAATTCTCTTTGCACACATGAGACAGGAAAGAGGAAGTTGTAATCAGGGTTCAAGGGGAAGGAGGAGGAAGTGACTGATAGGGTAAGTGTTGTTTTTGCTTTGGCCTTCCTCCATATTAGACCACTGCCATAATGTCCAGTAATTTATGCTAGGGCAGAAACCTTTCATTTTTGTCTTTCTGTTGTTAAGAAAGGATGATGAGTCTCTGTAACTATTTTCTGCTGGATGGAGGCATTGTGTTGGAGCTCAGGAGGGTTGATGGGATGACAGTTCATGCCCATGTAGAAGCTGGTGCTAGGTGTTTCAGCCAGGACAAGGAGTGCATCATTGATGAATGCTTGTATCCTAGATTAGAGAAATAAAAAGGCAATGTGATATAAGGAGGTAGATCACTATCATAATTAAAGAACCCAGAGAGATAGAAGGAAAAGTTCCCATGCTTTGAATGTGTCATTCCAACACGACTATGATAAGGAAGAATACCTATAGCTTAACTGACAGATTGGCAAATTACTCCATTTTGGTTCCGTTTTTACCTTACCTCAGGTTTGGGCATAAGGTCTAAAATGACAGTAGGGAATCTGAAAAATGAGTGTTGAATTGGGAAGGATGAAGTTATGGGAGGCAATTATCCCCCCATCTGAAAGGGTAAAAATAAAAGTGTAGGTAGAACTTGTCCTTGGTCCAGGGGTTTAACTAGAGAGGATGGGAAGCATAAGAAATGTAAGGCCTGACAGTTGAATCATGTTTGGGAAATTATAGACTAGGGGTGAGAAGGGCTGTGACTGCCCAGAACTAATAGAATGTAAGGGATTAGGAATCAAAAAGGATAACAAAACTTAGTCTGAAAGTTGTGGCTGTGGGTCCTTGGTGAGATGGAGGCAAGTGGAAGATAAGAGATGTGATGACCACTTAAAATGTTTAGAGTCAGGGGAGTTAGGGTTAGGAGGGCACTGCTTAGCCTGAGTGAACCAGGATGGCAGTTAAGCAACCTTCACCACCATCGGAGTTGTGAGGAAGACCAGGAGGGGGGCCACTCGATTTTGGTTGTAGTCTTGTGGATTTAGAAGATTTAAGATAAAGTAGGTCTCCTGGGGGTATAGGAGGTTCTGGTTTGTCCCATCAGAGGGTTGGGAAGACAGAGATTGGCATGTTGTTGTAACAAGTGTTGGAAGAAGGAGAGGATTGGGATGTAGTGAGCAAGAGGAGGGAGACTTTGGAAGGTAAAAAGAGTAGGAATGGTCAGCCATACATGAATTTAAAATGGCTTAAAAAGGTAGGAGCCAGGGAAAGTGCTCTGAGCTTGGCTAAGGCTAGGGAAAGAAGTTGAGGCCAAGGTTGGTATAGTTCTAAAATGAGTTTTGTGAGGTGTGTTTGGAGAATGAGAGCTGTGGGGAAGGAGAAGGTAAAGGAAAAGTTAAGCTTTTGAGGAAGATCAATACCTAAAAGGGGTGTGGGACATACTGATATTACCAGAAAGCTATGAGTGAAGAGAGTTTGGAACCTACATGGAATGGGCCCTGTTTGAAGAGACTGTGCAGGTTGGCTGTCAACACCTACTACAGAGACTGAGAATTTAATATAACAGCCTGAAAACTCAGGAAGAACACTTATGTGGCCCCCATGTCTGCAACTACAGAGTGTCTTACCTGAGACCTCTAGTGAGAATTGGGGCTCTGAGAAGGATACCTTAATGGGGGCCTTGGACCCTGAGCTCTGTCAATCTTCTTCAGCAGCAAGTCCAAGTAGATCAGCCAGAGACCATTATGGTGGTGTTGAGATCTCCTGTGAGGGCAAGGAATTGGAGGATGGCTTACCTACTCCCTGGTGGCTAGGACAGTCACTCTTTTAATGTCCCTTGAAATTGCAGAGGTGGCAGGGCAGGAAGTTGTGGATTGGGACATTTTCTTGTAGAGTGTCTTTTTTTGTCGCACTTGAAGCATGGTCCTCAAGAGGCTTGGGCAGCTCTGCCTTGTTTTAATTTTCCTCCCTTAGGAGCCCCAAGTGCCACTGCTAAAATTAGATTAGATTGATATTTAGCAAATTTTTGTGTGTGTTTTTTTTTCTTTTGAGTTTTATCACTGGTGTTGAAAACACGAAAAACCATATTAAGAAGGTCTCCCTGTGGGGTTTGAGGGTCATATTTAGCCTTTTGTATCTTTCCTCGGATGTCAGAGGCACACTGAGAAATAAAATAAGAGGTAATAAGAATTGTCCCTATAGGGCCAGGGATTTAGCTCAGTGGCATAAGCGCCTGTCTGTCAAGCACGGGTCATGAGTTTGATCTTCAGTGCAAAAAAAAAAAAAAAAAAAGAATTTTTCCTATAGAATGTTAACAGTTAGATATTTTACACAGAAAATTAGAAATTAGAACCGTACCTAATATTATGACAGTCATGATGACATTTTGTAGCATACTCGAATTTGCGTTTTTTTACATAAGATATCCCCTTTTTGGTCAGTCATTTCTATCTAATACATAAGAAGCTTTTACTTAACTTGTCCTTTAATAGGCTGTCATTTAAGAAATTTATGACATTGTTTGGACTGTTCAGTGTTTAAGCATCTCTAAGGATAGTGGCAAATATATAACATATACATTACATAAATTTTTGTTTAAAAAAAATTACCATTTGACTAGTGACCTCATGTTGATTTGACTTCAGTCTCTTGGCTAGAGCATGAGAAAAAGACAGATGTTTGGATCTGAAAGATGATGTTATCATCATATATTTTAGAAGATTTGTATACTTGAATGCATGAATATATTTAATATACCATAAGTTGAGCAATATTGAATTGTCTTAGCCATATGAAATTTTGTTTAATTATCTTAGTAATTTTTGATGACTTATGAAAAACCCAGTCGTAACATTTAATAAACAACAATATATGTGACCAATTTTTGATCAGCTGAAAACCCAGGTAGAAGCATGCTTTTTAAATCTGTTACCCAAATAAACCTTGATTAAATGATCTGAAACTGTAAAAGAAAAAGGAAAAGAGAAAAGATTCTTGAGTTCAAATAAAAAAGCACAGCTGTTTGTGGATATGGTAAACAAAAAAATATATATTTACAATTTAACAGACAACATACACAATCATAGTGCACTCAGATATATTTGGCCAATTTGAATTATAATAACTTTTATAGATTTTACATTTGTAAGTATAAATAGTCCTTTTTGTAGGTTAATTAATAGAGATCTCTTGAAATAATAGCAGACTGATGGTCATTTTTAGTAGTATTTGTTTGATTTTTATGATCAGGTTCTTTTTTGAGCTGCTCTTCATAGCTGAACCCACTCTTGTGAGCTGAGGGCACTGTTTGAAATCACATAAACATTCTTGAAATGTAAATCATAGCAGTTAGTTATAAATTTAAACTCTTTAAGTTTGTTGGTCAACAGAAAAAGAACCTAATTTATGGTTAATCAGAGAGAGGTTGGCAAGGGAAAAAGGAACATGAATATAAACTAGTCTCTTGCGACCAGCCTGTTCCGGAAGCCGGAATAGGGATTGAGGTTGAGAAGGCTGTGAAGTGGAAGGGGTAGATGGCCACCGAGCAGCCAGCTGCCCAGCAGGTATCTGTGAGCAGTTACAGAGTGATCAACCATAAGATGGCTGCTTGTCACCATGTGACAGTAGAGCACAAGATGACGACTGGTTACCATGTGACCCACAGCAAGGTGGCGGTGGACTGTCACATGATGGAGGACCACAAGATGGTAGCTGCTCTCTATGTGACTTGCAGCAAGATGGCTGCTGATGACCACATGATATGGGATCACAAGATGGCAGTTGAATACTATGTGGTTTGCTAGGTGGCTAAGAGACACAAGACCAAGTGTGGTGAGCCGGCGAGGAAAATGATGATGTGGGAGCAGAGGGGAAAGAAGAGGAGCTGTCTGATGGGGTAAATGGCTCAGGTTAAGGGGACTGAGGAGTCAGATTGGAGAGAGGAAGTAAAGGAAGAGTAAGAGATTACTGGGGGTGAGGAAAGGGAAGAGTGTGAAGCAGGGGGATTAGAAACTTCTGGTTTAGAAGGCACATCATCTAAGGGGTCCGGTGGAAAGGGAGGGAGAGATCCTGGTGAAGTAGAGTGAGCCAGAAGTACTTGGGTCGCCATGCATGACTGAATAAAAGAGAGCCATGTCATCAGAATGACAAAGGCCTGGACATAAGGCATTTCTAACCACTTGCCATTGCTATAACAAAGTTATATAAATCTTGAGGGATTTTTATTTTTATGGCCTTGGTAAGGCCAAGAGCACTAAGGTAATAAACTAAGTACTCTAGAGGTGTGTTTTTTGGGAGACGGGAAATAGTATTTTCCATAGTGACCAAATTAGAGGTAAGCCAAGAGAACGGCTCTTTCTGGAGACAGAGAGAGTAGTAGCTCTGCCCAAGGAGCATGAGAGCTGTCCTGAGTCACACTTATTAAAAGAAATTGTCACCTGTTTTGAGAGTGTGGTAGAGAAGGCCCCAACACCTGTTCTCATCAGTCATCACCAAGGTGGGGGGTCCCAGATGATGAGAGGTTAACAGATGTGCTTCAGGATGTCCTGCCCAAGGAGCATGAGAGCTGTTATCTTTGTCAAAAGGGATGTGCAAGATATTCTCCAATGTGAGCTCGTGAATTTCTAAGGCTGAGAACAGCTCTGCCTTGGCTGCGGAAGAAGCTTGAAAGCCTTATAGACTAAGGAACCGAGACAGGAAACCCCAGACAGAAAGGTGGCTCACCTGTGACAGATGAGGTGGATCGGTATTGAATATTGGCTAGCAACAGCAGATAGACAGGTCTTAGAGGAAGGAAGGGTGGCTCATAGGCAGGGGAGCTCAAAAACAATAGTGACCCCCCCAGGAGCCCACATACACTGCCAGTCCAAGCCACATGGCACCAAAATGTTAGGATTTTCCAAACACAATAGAGAAACAAAAGAAAAGAAAAAGTGACCTTTATTGAGGGTGTGGAGAGAAGCATACTGCTCATGGGATTGGGAATTTCTTTCTGCCAGAGACAAACATGGCGGGAGGTTTAATGACCTCTGACAAGAAGCAGGGCGTGAGGCAGGCATTGATGATACACAAGGGACGGACTAAAATTCTCTTTGTAACACAAGAAAAGAAAGAAAAAGTTACAGTCAGGGCTGAAGAGGAAAGAGGAGAAAGTGGTTATCAGGTTAAGTGTTGTTTTTGCTTTAGCCTTCTGCCATGTTAGACCACCACCATAATGTCCAGTAATTTATACTAGTGCAAAAACCTTTCACTTTCTAAGCCAGTTGGTAGGTCGATTCACCCTGGATTCATTAAAAACTAATATTCTGGTACAGTGATAGCATTTACTTGGTTAACTTACAACCATACAACACAGATTTTTCATCTGCCTTTACTTTTCCCTAAATCACTTAGATTTGCTATCAGTATATATGCTCAACTCTGAGATCTTACTTTCTGGGACTGTCATGGCACCAGTGCTGCTACTTTTCCTTTTTGATGAATATACTGGAGAAAAAAAATTATACTAAAGAATATGAAGTATATGGTGGCTTTCTAGGTTGGATTGGATTGGATTGGTCTTTACAGTGGCTGCCTAGAGGCTGACTTGTTTCAAGAGAACAAAATTGGGAAACCAAGGAGAATTAAAGTGTCTGTCTTACTCTCTACTAAGCATATATATTAAGTTACTTGGGAATTTTAAGCATCAGTATCAGCAGTAAAGGAATAGAATCACTAAGTTCAACTGTACCTCCCTGAGCTCTTTCTCTGAGAAATTGAATGTCTACATGGGTTTTTGTTCCCAGTCTTACTTGGGGGAATACTTGGGATTGGTTTTTGAGAAGTCCAGTAAACAGGAAATATGGCTGTACTCTTTGTTGTGTAACTTCCTTTACTTTAACACAAAATATAATAAATGCTGCAGCATGTCAGAGGATGATAACTTTGTTCATTTACATATCTGATAAATAAATAATGATATTTATTTTTAGCTAGTGGTGTTGTGAAGAAAAATCATTGTATCTGTCAAATGTGTTAGTATGATTGATATTTCATTGAAAAAGGCTGTTTTCATTTGTTCTACTCTATTTAGAAAAGGAAGACCAGTGCCTCATGCCTGAAGCCTGGAATGTGGACCAGGGAGTAATTACCAAACTCAAGGAACAATACAAAAAGGAGAGAAAGGGGAAAAAGGGGGTGAAGAGTAAGTGGAAAACATTGTATCTGTAAATCATAAATCTTACCTATTTTACATTTCTGAAGTTTTTTTTTCCCAATGTTTTCCTAAAACTACTTACTCTTTTTCATTTCTACTCCTTATTTTTATTCCTTTTCACCTGCTCTCAGGGGTTGAAATTAAATGATTGGCATTTGATTATGAACCTAAAGAAAATCTATATATTCCAATAATATATTTAAAGCTCTATGAAGCTTTTGGGTTATGTGTTCAAACATACTGCTAAGTTCATTTTAAAAAGCATATATCCTTAATACAATGATGTTTATTTCTAGTGGCAATTTATAAATCTTACCTAGTGTGACCCTTCTCTTTACAATCCACAAAATTATTGCTTATAATTTTAGATGTTGGACACAAAATTAATTTCTACCCCTGAATATTCTACATGTTTGCAACACAGTTCATTTGCTCCCATCAGTATATGCTATACAGGACACAGTGTCAAGTATATAAAAGTTTTGGCCAATTTAATGTATAGCAGTACTACCAATTACCTTTTTTCAGTAAAATGTGCTATATATAAAAAAAGCCAAAATAAAATTTCTAGCCCTCTGAATCATATACCTCATTACGCAAATGAAAATTTGAGATTTAGTTAAGCACATAAAATAGAAATACAGAATTTTCAATACCTCCTTAAAAGTAATCTTATACATTTTTAGGAGTGCAGATCTAAACTACCTCCTCATATATCTACCATCATTAACAACATAAACGTGGACCTTTTATAGCAATAGGGATATCAATCTTTGATATATAAAAGTAGTATAAAGCAAGATTGTAATCTAAATTTAGAGAGAAAAAAATTTATAAATTATAAGAGACATACTCCCCCTCCCCTTTTCTTTTTGGTGATTTTGAAGCTTATCAAAGATCAGTCATTCCTGTTAGGGCATTCTTTTATAACTTGGCAGTTCTTAAAAGCATTAACATTTTTATTTAAAATATCTTAGTATTTATAAATGTTTAGCTTGATTCAATAAAATGTCACTGTCCTTTAATGTTTGTGTAGTCTCAACAATTACTAAGAAATGATATCATTTATTGCTATCATGTAGATTAAATCATAAAGAGGATTTAATATTAAAATATGGAAACATTTTATATATTTTATTCACTGATAAGAATTTTAATCCTAACAAATATACTGAGACATGATATGTCATGGATTTTTGGAGTCATGACCAAACCAGTTAAAATGAAACTTTTGAGGAAAATTTGTGTATCGTACAGGAATAATAATTTCCATATTAACTTAATATTGATGTTTCTTTAGGTCACTAGGCTATTAAAAAAATGAGTATCTTGAAGTGTAAAGGTCTTTTGATTGGGAAGATAGCTAGATGTAAATTCATCTACTCTTACTACTATATTAGCAGTTCTTGTCAAATATTGAGACATAATTATAGTTGTAATTTAGTGCTTAAATCTAAAACTACATCATTTGACTGGAAAAATATTCCTACTAATAGAATTAATTGGATTTCCTAAATCTAAGACTTACAATCTTTTTTCATGCATATAACATATTATTTTTTTAGTGCATAGAACAAAAGTGACTCTGGGGTAGAAATTTTAATGTCTTTCAGTGAAGATATGGGGAATGTAGACTAAAGCTTAGCATACTTTTATTTCATTTTTAATCATTGTAGTTCCTGTTGTCTGTATAAAATAGCAGTGTAGAAACAAATGAAATGTATGATTAAAAAGAGAAGTCGGGTAGCCCATTTGGGGCCCCTTATGTCTCTCAGGAGCTATTCCTATTCCCCAGTACATTTTCTGATTCGTAAAAAAAAAAAAAAAAAAAAAAAGAACTGAAGTAAAGTTTTGAATTGATATACAACACACTAATTTATAAGCTACCATGATTACATATTTTAATTGAACTGTTATTGATTGGAAAAGATTTTTTTTAATTGGTGTAGAAATATTTCCAGTCAAATTGTGTATCATGAAATATAGTTTAGTTACAATTGTTTTAGAATAGTTGTATTCTTTGCTGGTATAGGGAAAAAAACACAATGGACTATGGGTAAGATTTTTCCCATTCTTAATTAAACTTGTAACAGGAAAAACTACCGAAGATCTGTTTCAGCCTCTGTCCTATATAAAACATTCAAAACAGGGATGTGGGAGAATGAAGAATCAAAGCTCAGGTAAGTAATTGGCAGGACATGAGATTTCACTTTGGGCATCATAGCTTCAGGATATAAGACAAGGAATGCAAATTAAACCAGGGATGTTATTGTTTAATTCAGTTTATAGTAGGTTCACAATCTATAGTATCTGTCTTCATTTCAGATATTCACTGGTTCGATTATAGAGTAATATGACTTTTAGTGGTTCAGGTAGGATGGTTGTGTTCTTTTTCATGCAAATAAGGATTCAATTAGCTTAATTTATAAAATATATATAAGACATAGTTCTTTTAAATAAATAATCAACTTTAAAATTTAAAACACTGAATATGCATCTCATTAATCAGTAGCCTAGGATATGTTTAATGGTAAACACAGACCTATGTAAAATAAGCACCATTTTGATGCAGTTGTATAATCTGTTTTCCTCTTTTTTTGTTTTTTCTTCCTCCCTTTTTTTTTTTGGCTAGGGCCCAATAGGTCCAAACTACAAGATATGCTTGCTAATTTGAGAGATGTTGATGAACTTCCTTCATTGCAGCCATCTGTGGGTTCACCCTCAAGGCCCAGCAGTTCCAGGCTTCCTGAACATGAAATTAATAGGGCAGATGAAGGTAAGGATATAGGACTTCCTGAAGGACAGAAGGCACTTTGACTTACAGCTGTAAATTCAGTCATTAGAAAGGACTGCCCTATATTAGAGATAATTTTCCTCTGCAGATGTGTGATCTGCATGGTATTCCCCAAATGTAAACTCTTACATTCAAGGACTGTTGATTCCAACTTCAGTCTTCAGGACTTTGGAAATAGCATAAACTTTAAAAAAGATAACTCTAAATTCTGGTGTAAAATATTCCGTAGCTTCACAGATACTCATGTAGTAGGTCCTGTATGTACCATTTCTACATTGTGAAATTTAAGTCTAAATATAGTTAAAAAATATTTACTTTGATATTTACATAAATATTTAATTTAAGCAGATTATCATTGATAAATAAAAGGGAAAAGTCACCTGAAAGTAGTTACATTTACTATTTCCTTGGTTTCCTTCTTCCCTTTCAGTCCCTGAGTTCATGTATATACTTTTTGTATAGTTACAATCATCTTATAATTAACTCTATTTTGTTATATACTTAAAAATCATACATAGGGCTGGGAGTGTGAGCCTAGTCAAGTGATAAGAGCTCTGGCATTGTATACACAGGCCTGGGGCTCTGTCTCCATTTGAGAGGGAGAGAGACAAGAATGGGTGGGGGCAGCAGTGGCCAAGGGAAAGAGAATGTAGGGGAGAGGAGAGAAATAGATTGAATATTAAATTTTCTGTGATTGGTGCTACATGTTCTTCAGTCCACTTTCAGAAAAATTGTGTGTGCTCTCTACTTGCATTACTTTGCAGTGTCATATTTAAGAGCTACAGTTAAATAATTTTATAAAAGCTGATTTTGGCCAGTAAGTTTTAGTTACAAGATCATAAATTCTAAGGCTGTAGAGAACAAGTGACATTGATTCTCACAGTTGCACTGTCTTCAACCATCCAGGCTATTGACCATCACTGGTGTGTAAGGAAGTATTTATTGTCTTTCTTGTTTTCAGATTTCATGAAGCCATTTCTAAGAGCACTGGTTAATTAAAATTGGCTCATACTTTCTGTACGATCGGTCCTGGGAATTTTAGCTTTTTCTTTTGGAGTCATTTTAATCATATATCTGAACAAAGTTATCACTAAGTGTTAGAAATGAAAGCAAATCAAACAACATAAATCACCTATGAAGTTCTAGAATCAGGAGACATTTGTTTGAAATTTTGGCCTGAAAATTGCTGTTCTACCTTTAAAAATCCCTGTTATATACCTGTAAATATGTAGAGAATTCCTCACATGGCATGTGGCATTTTGGGTAAATCAATTTTCATTTATGCCTCTACATTGTACAGTGGCTTAATAATGTCTTAGAATATATATTTACATTGTACTCTCTTCTGACAAGAATTTTCAGCAGTTTCTACCACTACTTTTAAAAGAAAATAATCATTTCATTTGTTTAACAAATATTTATTATTAGATATGATTGACTATATTACTGGAAAACATCTTGTAAATTGTTTTCCACATGTACTAAGTTAATACAATCAACATTTCTTGTAAGGAAAAGTTAATTTACCTCTAGTAGAAGTCGAGTTTGAGCTATTAAATTCATTTAATTGACTCATGAATGTTTGTTATCAGTTAGTAAAGTAACCACATCTAGAAAATAGTTCATAGACTATCTGTCAGAATAATTTTCATTTACAAAAGGTGACATTTTATTATCAACTACATAAATGCCTGTTTTAATTTGGCTTTTAACTGGTTCTTGTATGATAGCTGTTTAGGGTTTTTTGTTTGTTTTGAGACACAGTCTCACTAGGTAGTTCAGGTTGGCCTTGAATTCACTGTATAAGGCAGGCAGGCCTAAAAGTCATGGTGATCCTCCTGCCTCAGCCTTTCAAGTGCTTGAATTACAGGCTTATGCCACAAAACTTGGCATATGGTAGTTGTTGAAGGAATTGAATTGCAATATTTGGAGTTAAAGCAAGAATATTCACGTTTATTATAAAATAAAACTGCATCTTAAAACACAGGTGGCACCTAATGAAAGTATTCAAGTGGAGCTTTAAAAAATCTCTTAGTGAAACAAAATATGCCTACAGAAAGTGCTGAAATTATAAGGGTATAGCTCACTGAGTTATCACACAGTCAAAGTTATCACCCATCTGTGCCACCATCCCTAGGTTAAAAAGTAAAACGTTACTAAGGCCTTAGGAATCCTGCCTATATTGCCTTCCTCTTCCTCTTCTTCTTCCTCTTCCCTCTCTTTCACTTTCTTAAAATCTTCCTCCC
>PVLA01012052.1:0-47605 GCA_004027455.1 Hydrochoerus hydrochaeris
GGGAGCCACTCTTCCTGCAGGCACCTGGAGATCAGCCCTGAGGGCCCCAAAGGCCCCCAGGCCCCTGCTGACCCAGCCCACTGTTCACACAGCTGATAGCCAGCCCTTCTCCAGCTCAGGCTGGCTTCAGGGGCCACCGGAGTACTCGGTGCAGGCGCGGCGTCGCTGTTGTACAACCAGACCCTGGTGTCTGCACTGCTCTCCTCGCAGCCCTGAGCACTTCCTCTGTGATGCTGGGGTCTGTGTGGCTGTGGCTGCGGGGCGGGTGAAGGAGGTGGCGTGTGAGGGAGGGGGGCTGAGTGTCGGTGAAGCTGCCCTGCGCACACTCGTGCACACCTGCACACACCTGCACATAGGTGGTTTGTCCACGCTGAGATGTCCGCACCTACTGATTACGGATTACCGCTAGGGGGCGAGCGCGTGCCGTACGCTCTGTGTGCTTGACATAACAGAAACTGAGGTTTGAGTGTGTGTAGTCTCTTTTGAAAAATAGGAAGCCTTCCCTGGAAAATCAGATGGCTGTGGCCTCCGCGAGTGGGGGTGGGGGCGGGACAGACACACGGATACACCGCAAAACATCAGATTCACCCCACGAAGATTGTGCACATGTATACAAATACGGGTTTGTGTTTTAAAATATGTATATGTACGTATTTGATTTTTCAAGAAAAGAGTGAAAATACATCGACATAGAGACCTGCAGGCCTGCTGCAGGAGGAGCATTTTAACTGTGTGTATGAACATCTCCAGCATTTCTCTCGGGCACTGGAAAATCTCGCATGGATGAATGTCCTTCAGTGTGTAGGTAAATCTAATCTCCAGACCAAACTGGGAGCTCTTCTGCAACAACACGATCAAAACTCAATTTTATAGCTAAACAGGGAAATAAAGTCTTAAAAGAAAAGGTTCAGATATCTGTTGAGAGCGCAGTACTTGGGGTACTTGTTTACAGCCAGGGAAGGAGACTTGTTACGGCCTGGGCACAGGCCTCTGTGGCCTCCGATCTCCTGTATCCAAGTGCACCTTCACTGTTTGGGGGAGCAGTCAGCCTCTGCCAAATCTGGGTACCTAATTTTGGACTAATGCAAAGCCTTTATCAAAGGCTGCCCAGGTTCTGAATCTGAGCCCTTAGCTTGGACAAAAGTGACTAAAAATGCTTTAAAAAAATAAAGCATGATTCCACGCAGATTAGAGCCCCAGAAATACCTGACTTAATAAAATCCTTCTTCTACATATAAGAAAAGAGCAATTTCTCTGGATATCTTAAACTGAAAGCTAGAACAAGGTGATACTTTTGAAAAATCTAGATGGTGTGATTGCTGGAGGATCACCCTACCTGGCAGCAATAGCAGCTTCTGCTATGCTAGCAGAAAAATCCGTGGGATTAGCCTTGAGACAAAAACTAGACATCCTGACTCCCTATCAGGTTAGGCTATTCTTTTTTCTTTTTCTTAGTACAAGGGCTCAAACTCATGACCTCATGCTCGCCAGGCAGGCACTTACACTGCTGAGCTAAATCCCTGGGCCAGGTCAGGGCTATTCGTGAGAACAAAGTTGACAGGGGAACAGTTAACCAAATACCTGTCCATCCTTCTGGGCAACCTGGAGGTTAATACAGAGGCCTGCATTACTCTTAATCCCGCTGCACAAATCCCTGCAGGGCAGAAAGTTAGCTTCTCTGTGAACAGGTGAGTCCCCAAAGGCATGTGGGTAGAGGGACATCAGGAGCCGTCCCTCCAAGACCCTGAGGAGGACTGGTCCTGTGGTGGAAGGGGCTCTGTCCAGGAAGGATCTGGAGAGCGGTTCTGTAGTTGTCAACCCGCAGCAGGTCATTGGAGCCAAAGCCCTGCACTCTCAGAGCTCCACGCAGCAGGCAGAGCTGGTGGCCCTGACTTGGGTATTGATATTAGGTAAAGGCAAAGGGCTAAATATCCACACAGATTCCAAATATGGTTTTCTGGTGCCACACACTCATGCAGAGACCTGGAATGGAGAGGCTGCTACCTGATGATGACCACTTATAAAACATAGGTAAGAAATTCTACAGCTCCTCTACACGGTTCACCTTCTAGGCAGCTCTTTGTTATTCATTGCAAGGGATTCCACAGGGACATCCCTAAAATCTCCCTGGGAAATCAAAAGTCCTGATGAGGCAAAGGGGAGAGTTACATCCCCTGAAGATCATAGCCCTATTCCCGGTTCCTGAGAAAACATTAAAATTCACCTACGCACCCCAGGAAGATAAATGGGCATTAGGGAAAGGAGTAGCTAGGAGGGGATGATGGTGGTATTCGGGAAACAAACCAACTCTTTCCACACGGGAAGAGATGCTACATGGGACATGGTCATCAGATTTTCATGAAAGCAAGATCATATGACAGGTGTACCTAGGTTGCCCACTCTGCCCACAATAACCCTGGAAACTTAAATTGCTTCCTTTGTTAGAATCCATACAGAGGAGGGGTTTCTCCTTGATAGGGGTAGAATTAAACTTTCCCTTTGTGCCACCATGTGAGGGATTTCAACAAATACTGGTCTTAAATGACACATGCAGATTGGGCTGAAACCTTCTCTACCCACTCAGAGCAGGCGATGGAAGTAGTCGAGGTCCTCATTGGAACACTTTGACTAAGAAAGGTCATATCATATAGCAGAAAGGCATCAAGAAAGGTTGCTGGCAGAATAAAGAGAGAGATTCCTAGGAGTTAGAAATATTTTATTATTATTTTTTTTTTGTGAGCTCACCTGGAATCAACATAGATATTTGCCTCCAAATGTCATGTCGCAATAAGGGGACTGGAGTTTTGAGTAGTATTTGTAAGAGTAAGGAGGATCAAGGTGTCTTGGGAGTAGTTCAGAATATTTTGTGCTGTCTTAGTGGGTGGACTATGACAGACCCTGCAGTTAGGTTATGTCCCCCATGTGATTATTTGGGAGAAGTTTGCTAATTAGTTTTGTCCCCAAGCTCTTTGGAGAGGACAGCATGCAGAAGAGACATTAGATGATCTACCAGGAGCCTGCAAGCTGTAGCTCTGGTATGACCAGCCCACTCTGTGGACCCCACTACAAACAAAAATCCCAAGGCTGGTGTCCATGTAAGCTGCCTAGGACAAGGGGTCATCAGTGACTCTACCTATCTGTTCCCAGAGTGGTCCTGGAGTCTTGCTTACCGAAGTGGAGCCTCAGACACTCGAGAAGTTCACAGGAGAAGCTTCACTGTCTTGAGTCATCTCTTACTTGAAGTTGTTCGGCAAGGCTGGCTTTATTCTAGAAAGGTGAATCCAGCTCTGCCTGTCACGGTCACAGTACTAGGCGTGGCAAGGGTCACTGAAGAGGCAGAATATTGAGGCATGGCCTGCTGGCTGGGCCAGTGCTGTGACATGCAAGTCACCTTAATTCAGGACACATGTGTAAAAATCCATTCCAAGCACAGCACCTGGGACCACTCAGAGAATATTATCTTCAAAATTTGTGGCAATAAATCAAACAGGGCTTTGACATGACGGTTCAGATCTGATGTCAGAACAGAGGACACAAGACGGCCACTATGAACCTTGTGACTACCGTGCACTGTCTTTTACAGTGGTCCACTTACTCTTCAGATTTTGCTTCCTACAGTTTTTTTTCCCTTGTAAAATTCTTCATGACAACAACAACTTGGGAAGAAACTCCAGAAGGAATCCACAGTGCCCCAGAACCCCACTAAGAGTTTTGGCAAGTCAGTGAGGAGCTAGGGCTCTGTGGACATGGTTTGTTTCTCTCTCTCTGAGCTCCATGAATGCAAGCCAAGATGGCACTCAGTGGCTTACATTTTGCCTTCTTTCTTTCTCTTCTAAGTGGACTCTCATCTCTTTCTTGTCTCTTCTTTCTCACTCAGGTTTACAGCTGTCAAGTCTCAAATCCTTTTTGATGTAGGTTGTTGAAGAGAGATAGGGAGTCAGAGGATGGGAAAAATGAGTAGAAGATGGAGAGTTTAGGAAGGTTTCTCATGGCTCTGGGATCTGTTTCTTGGTGGGTCCCACCAAGTGCACAGCAATGGGGACACATATGTCCTCTGTGTTTCCCAGTGAGCTGAAGATATCCAGAGTGGGTACAAGTCAGCTGGGGGTTGCCAGGCATCTGTCCCTGTCCCAGTTGCAGATTGGCCCATTTTAGGCTCTTCCAGACCCCATAGGGCTTTTGCAAACCATACAGGCTGCAGGCTTGCATTCTCCAGTTTAGTTTGACTGTTTGCCTCCACCTTTTTGTTCTGCCCACCAAAGACTGATGCTGGAGGTTTATCATATACCTGCTGAGTGTCAGTATACTTTTCTTGAAAAATGTCTACTGAGGGGCTGGAGGTGGATCTCACTGGTAGAGCACTTGCCTAGTACATGCCAGGCCCTGGGTTTGCTCCCCAGTACATTCAATTCTTTTGCCTTTCTTTCCTAATGGAGAGATGTGTGGTTATTGTTCCATTTTCTGATGTTCACTTCAATCTCCTTTTTTACAGTACTGTGGTTTTCAGTGTAAATGTCTTTTACCTCATTCTTTGGATTGATTCCAAAGTATTTCAGTGTTTTGGGATGATATCATAAAAGGTGTGGTTTTCCTAATTTCTCTTTCAGTGAGTCTCTTATTGGTGTTACAGAAGTGATACTAATATTTGCGAATTGACTTGGTATCCAGCTATGACTGAATTTGATTATTAAGTCTAGAACTGTTTTGATGGCATTTTGGGGACCTTCTACATTGAGTATCAGGTCATCCAGAAGTAATGATAATTTAGCTTCCGCCTTTCCTATCCTTATTCCTTTTATTTCTTTCTCTTATCTAATTATTCTAGCTAATGTTTCCAGAACAATATTAAATAAGACTGATGATGCTGGACATCCTTGTCTTGTCCCTGATTTTAGAGTGAAGACTATCATTTTTGACCATTTTGTATCATGCTGGTTATTGGTTTGTCACAGGTGGCTTTTATGAGATTGAGTTAAAGACCATCTATTCCATTTTTCTCTACTTTTTAAAAGTTATGAATGGATGTTGGACTTTGCCAAATGCTTTTTCTGTACCTATTGAGGTGATCATATGGTATTTGTTCATGGCTCTGTTAATATGATATACTACATGTGTTGATTTGCATATGTTGAACTATTCCTCAATCAGTGGGTTGAATAATACTTATTTGGTTTATAGTCCTCTTGATGACTTTCTGCATTCTGTTTGCTGGTATCCTATTGATAATTTTGCATCTATGTTCATTAGGGAGATTGATCTGTGGTTCTCTTTATTGGTTAGATCATTTTGTAATTTTGGTATCAGAGTAATTCTTACTTCCAGGGTTGATTTGGGTGTATTTCTTTCCTTTCAATTTCATTAAAGTGTTTGAGGAGTAGGGCCACTAGATCTTCTCTAAATTTCTTGCTGAACTCAACAGTGAATCCATGAGGACCTGGGCTTTTTTTTTTTTGTTGTTGGTAAGGTTTTTAATTATTTCTTGAACTTTATTGGTTGATATTGGGTTACTTAAAATTGATGTATCTTCTTGATTCAGGTTTGGTAATTCATGTATATCTAAGAATCTGTCCATTTCTTCTGTGTTTTCCATCTTGTTTGAGTGCAGGTTCTCTAAAGGGGTTTTAATGACCTTCCAGATTTAGGTAGGATTCACTGTGATTTCACTGTGATTTTCATTCCTAATGGCATGTATTTGAGTCTTTTGTTTCCTTTTTTGATAAGATTGGCTAAGCAATTGTCAGTTTTACTTAATCTTTTGAAGAACAATCTCTTTGATTCATTGATACATTTTATTGTTTTCTTAGTTTCAATTATATTAACTTCTGCTCTGATCTTTCTCCCTCATATGGGCTTTTGGTTTGATTTGCTATTCTTGCTTTTAGAAGCTTGTTTCAACCTTAGGCTATTTATTTGAATTTCTTCTGTTTTTCTGACATCGGAGCTTACTACTATAAATTTCCCTCATAGAACTTCTTTCGACATATCTTCCATTATGTTGTATTGGCATTGTGGTTTAATTACACAAAGTGCCTACTTTTTTCTTTATTTTCATCTGTGACCAATTGTTTTTTTCTCTTTTGAGAAAATGTAATTTAATTTTGATGTGTTTATGAAAGCTTTGTAGTTTGTTATGCATTAATTTCCAATTTCATTGCACTGTGGCCTCATAATATGCATGAGATGATTTCAATTCCTTTGCATTTACTTAAGTATGCTCTATGAGCTTGTGTGGTTTCCAATATTTTCCAAACATTGTGTTGTGGGTTAGAACATTCTGTAGACATTTACCAGGTTCATTTCTTCCACAGGGGCAACACTTCAAGGCAGCAGCCATCAAAAGCAGCAGAGGACAAGAGGGCGGAAGAAGCCTCTTCTCCTTCCTTATATTGTATACCGGCCACCTCCTCCCTCCATGGTGGGTGTAGGGCTCACAAAATTTCTGTGCCCTCTCCTTGCAGAGGATGAAAATATTTACAAACTAAGGACCCTGGCTTCTCTGCTGAGTCTCTTAGTTAAACTTTTAAACTTCTCAAGTTGACACAGTTTATCACCCATAACAAACCTACCACTGTGCAAATCAGTGAGCTGATTCCTCAAAAAACTACAAAAGGTCACAGTCGACCCAGATACGAACCTTCTTGTTATCGTCCCAAAATAAATAAAAGCGGCATGGCATATGGATATATGTGTACACTTACTTATAGCAGCACAGTTTCTAATAAGTAAATCTGGGAAATTAACCCAACAGCCAATTGACTGATGAATGGATAAAAACGACGTGCATTTATTTTGAGGAAAAAAGATAAAACAAATTTTCATAATGAAATACTGGGAGAATAACAGTAGTTAATACTTTACATGTTGTAATCATTATAGTTGATCAGGGTAGAGATACAGAAATAAAAATTTCTCCAATCAGTGTGGCACAAACCTTCCTTTTTAACGATCTATGAGAGACTCATAATATAACTGACTGGCATTTGTTCCCTTTTTCCTACTGTTCTTCCCCTTTTCACCTAACCTGGTTCCTTTTTCATTTTTAAAAATATCATCCCATTTCACAATATCTATTGTACATTTTAGACCTTGTTAATGCTTTCAGTTTCTCACACATGGGGGACAATATGATGTATACACATATGAGTCTGATTTATTCCACTTCTGAGTATTGTCTCAAGTCACATCCATTTACATATGACTCTCAAGTTTATCTTTTTCATGGCTGAGTAGTACTCTTATATAAAAATACCATGGCTTTTTTATTCATTCCTCAGTTGATGGGCATTTGAGCTGTTTCCAAGATTTAGAGATTACAAATTGTGCTGCTGTAAACATGGGTGCACATATATCTCTGTGACATGATGCTTTCAATTCTTCTGGGAAGATACCCAGAAGGGGAACAGCTGTGTGGAGTGGGCACACTAGTCCTGATTTTTTGAGGAATCTCCACTCTGATCTGCACAGTGGTTGTACAAGCCTACACTTTCACTACCAGAATGGAGAAGGGTTCTTTTTCCTCCCCCCCAGCATTTGTTATTGGTCAGTTTCTAGATGGGACCATTCTTTCTGGAGTGAGATGGTGTTCTAATTTTCATTTCCCAAATGGCCTGCAGTGTTGAATATTTCTTCATATATTTATTTGTTGTTTGTATTTCTTCGTCTGAGAAATGTGTGTTCATCTCAGATGTCCTTTCTGTATGGAGTCTTTGAATTTGAGCGGTCTGATTCCCTTAAATTCTTATATGATCTTGATAGATGTCCTTGGTCTGAGGGATAATTGGCTAAAATTTTCCCCCATTTGTGGATTATCTTTTCACTTTGTTGGTTATTTTTTTCTCTGTACAAAAGCTTTCTAAGAAGATGAGATCCCAGTTGCTGATTCTTTGGAGTATTTCCCATGCTGTCTGAGTTTTGTTCAAGAACTCTCCACCTACTTCCATAACTTCCAGATTCCTACCTATTTCCTTTCCAGTAGAGTTTGTGTCTCGGTTTTACTATTCAGATCCTTGGTTGGCTTTGAGTTTAGTTTAGTGCATGGTTATACACATGGGTCCAGTTTTAGTCTGTGGCTCATACAGAGCCATTTCTTCCAACACCACTCATTAGATAGGCTATGTTTCTCCCCATGGACTTCTTTGGCCCATTTGTCAAAGATAAGGTGATTGAGTAGGCTTGCAGTAGTTATGTCTGCATTTTCTATTCTGTCCCACTGATCCTCAAGTCTTTATTTTTGCCAGTTACATGCTGTTTTTATCACAGTAGCTTTATAGTATAATTTCAAGTTAGTGATTATGATATTTCCTGCCTTGCCTTTGTTGCCCAGAATTGCTTTTGCTATACTAGATCTCTTCTGGTTCTGGGTGAATTTTAGGAATGTTTTCTCTAGTTTTCTGAGGTATATTAATGGTATTTTGCTCAGAATTGAATTAAATCTGTACAGCAATTTTGGGAATATAATCATTTGATTATATTAATTCTTCCTACCCATGATCAAGGGGTATCTTTGTAATTTCTGATATCATCTTTGATTTCAGAGAACTGTAACTTTCAATATATAAATCCTTTACTTTCTTTGTTGGAATGATTCCTAAGTATTTTTGGGGAATTCAGTTGTGAAGGATGTGTTTCTTCTAATTTTTCTCTTAGTGAGTTTCTTGTTTGTATACAGGAGTGCTTTAATCAGAATTTGTATTA
Organism: Hydrochoerus hydrochaeris; assembly: GCA_004027455.1. NCBI lineage: Eukaryota > Metazoa > Chordata > Mammalia > Rodentia > Hydrochaeridae > Hydrochoerus > Hydrochoerus hydrochaeris. The sequence goes on from PVLA01012052.1 coordinate 8,695, forward strand.
TTGGGCTGTTTTTTAGGTTTATTTGATTTTCTTTATTTATTTTTCATTTATTTTATTTCAAAAGGAGTAAAACAGGATGATAGAATGAAAACAGAACAGTGATAAAACAGTAGGAAATCCATGACAGTTAACTATATCATATATTGTTATCCACTAAATAGTTGCTCAGACTACTGGCTACAGGTTTGCAAAGTCAATCAAACGACACAAGTGTTAGGTTGTTTCTTTACTTCAGCTGTCACCATCTCAGCCTTTGTTCCTCCAAATCAGCCAGTTGATTATGGGGGGGGGGTTGTTCTCTCCCAGCCCTCATGCCAGCTCTGTCTTGAGGTGGGCATGACCTACTTCCTGGTTCTCCCCAGGGAGCAAGATTGTTTCTGTTGTGTGGAGGGCTGCGTACCTTCATTCCTGCTTCTCCCCACCTGGCAGGGCCAGCACTTGCACACTGGGGCTGCATAACTTATTTCCTGTTTCCCCCAGCTAACAGAGTCACTGTTGGTACATGGAGGGGGCTGCATAGCTTCCTTCGTTTTTGTTTAATTTTTATTGTCTATTGTGACTTAGTTGGTATCTAGGTTGTCTCCTTTTTCTCATTTTCCAATGTGATTGCTTCACCTCAATCCCGTAGTCTCACTGTTATCTTCTTTCTTGATTATTTTTCCACTATAGAAATGCCGCCAATGAAGTCCTTAATTTTCCATATTGTGCTCTTTTTCTTGGTCACTACTACCTTGTCCTGTGTTAACCTTCTATCCTCCACATCCTCTTTGCTTTTCGTTTCCATTCCTGTTTCACACACTACAAGGACATAAACCATTCAAAAGCATCCCATAGTCAAATAGCTTTCTTCAATCACGATGCTCATCTCCCTCCTCCTATGTCTCATCTTTGCCAACACAAATATCTGATTAAAACTCTCAAAATGAACCCTTAAGCTCAACTAAAAGTTTTCCAATGGAGGTCAATGCTGTATCAAGGTTTCTTTCTCCACCTGTCACTATTTACCCATATCAAACACCCTGTTAGTGACTTACACTCCACTTCCATCCACTCTTGAACTTCTCCTCTCCACTTCTCCTGCCACACTGCAGAGCAAGTATTAACCATAAACAGAGTCTGCATAGAGAATTGATAAATGCTACAAGTGTAAATGCAGAGTCTGCCATATATGATAAGATCTGTTGATGATGCTAAAATCAGAAGTAATTTTTTTCTGCAAAACATTGATGGAGTTCAAATTGCTTAAACTAAATAACTGAAAGGGTGCATACTATTTCTGGAAAATAAAGCTGAAAATACAGCTTGAGGAGGAAATAGCTTGCTAAATATGCTCAGTGAAATTACAAGCTCTCCCATCCTAGTAAACCTCAACCTGTAGTAATCAAAAAGGTACAAAAGGTGAGAAAAATAAAAAATTTAAAACCATACATACATACACAGCAGATTGTTGGAAATCAAGGCAATACAAGACCTCAACACGGTCTCTCAACTCCCCTGAGGCAGATCAAAGGGTCATAAATGAGAGGTAAGTAAATATTAAGTAGAAAATCTCTATTGAAAGATTAAACAAAAAATGAAATCTGGCAATCTCAAAGTAACCAACCCAAACGCTAATAGAACTATCACTCACAATGCCCTGTGTGGCTTTTGGGTAAACAAATAAAACATGGGAAAAGATTAGCAAAACATTTGAAACATTAATGAATAATACATCACGGATACCGAAATCGTGAAAAGGCATCACAGAAATACCTGCTATATAATTCATAAATTGCAGAAATGACAAAAACGAAGACAGTGTTTAATACTGAGGGCAGTCTACTGCCATGCCACCCTGTGGGTGCCTGATGTCATCTGAGACTGAAAACAAGGGGAAATTATGATGAAGTATTCAGAGGAGTCTCACACACACACACACACACACACACACTCACATGGGCGCGTGCAAATAAGGAAGCAGGAAAAGATCATCCAAGAGCTGCAAGATGACACTAAGTAGACCAACCTAAGGCTAACTGGAGTTAGAGAAAATCTAGCAGATAGGCCACCCAGGAATATTAAAATATTAGCAGAAATGGTAATATAAAACTTCCCAATTATAAGAGTTCAACATAGAATTAAGTGAGACTTCCAGAACACCAAATGACTCCTCTCTGGGGTTCTGAGGACCCTTTCTGGACATTCATTCTAGGTTCTTGTCAACCAAAACAAAGAATTGGGCAAAACAATCACAAAAATGTAGGGAAGTTTTACACTTAGTGATGGCAGAAAAAGGAACATGCTCTGTAGAGCAGGTCTGGGCAAATTGAGAATAGGAAAAGCAGCGCCTTCTATAGGGTGGGAATGAACAAAGGTGAAAGAGCACAGTGGGCAGGAGCACACTGACGGCCAACTTTGCACCTCCCACCCCTCAGGATGACGTCAGCTCTAACTCGACCTATCAGAAACCTCCTTGTGTTCTCTTTAGGAGACTGAAGACAGCACTCTGAGTCCTTCCAGGTGCGGGGCTGAGAAGCTGTTCTGCACCTGTCCTGGCTCTGACTGACAGGTCATGCCCTGTGTGCAGTGGGTTTGTAAGCCCCAGTGTTCTGTTGCATTTTCACTTCCACAGAGAGGAGGAAACTGCTCCTTAATGATCCATTGATGATCTGAGACTCCTGTGGCCTCTCTGCTTTGTTCTTTGTGTCCTTGTTCATTCGAGAACCTTCCTTCCTACCTTTACTTTCATGACCATAATGACCTGGATGCTGCAGGTGTGTTACATTTCTAAGTGCTCAGGGCAGAAAGAGACCCAATACTCACACACATAATCTCACACTATGGACCTCACATGGAACAAACTCATGTTTTCACAGCTATGAAAATTAACCATGGCTGAGCACCAACATGTCCAGGGACCACAGACCCCACAATAACTCTTACAGTGTAGTGAAGGGCCAAAGCTCAGCAATTAGTAAGTTGAGGGTCAAAGAGAGAGATTCTAAATTCAGGGAAAGATAAAGAGTGATAAACCAGCAAAAAACTGAAATCAGCCAGCACCAAACTCAGGTGCATTCTATACAGGAGCTCTAAGAATGCATGAATGGCTCAGAAATTTCTTCCCAGGGAGATGTGGCTGGTCTCAGTAGCTAAGGGAATAGGGAAGCACATGAAGGGGAAGGCTCAGCACAGGAAAGCCACACAAAGACCAGGAAGTGAGTCAGCGGTGCTGCCCTATTGCCCCACATCTCTCCTCCATGCTGATTCCCAGGATGCAGCTCCAGTGAGCTGCACACATAGGGCTCAGCGCATCTCTGCTCCTGTCCACCTGCAGCAGGAACCTGTGTCTTCCCCAGAGCATGTCCAGAGCTGGGAGATGATGGCCACAATGAGGAGTAGCACTGTGCTCTGCAGATAGATTGGCTAAGGAAGGGAGGAGAACTGTGGGAAGCTCTGAGAGAAAGGAGCAGCCCGGGGAACTGTCCACTGGAAAGGGTCAGCTCAGAAAGACATCACGTCTATCTGCTGCTATGTCCTGGACTGCCATGAGATAAATAAAAAAAAAAAAACTGGAAGATTCAAAAGGAAGGGAAAGTCACACATCAATACCTGCCTGCCCCAGAAGCAGACCTGGCAACACAACAGACTGGCTGATGGGGAGGGCAGTTCCTGCTTATGTGGGACGGTGCTGTGACAAAGTCATGATGAGCAGAACCCAGCTGCAAACTTCCCACACTGCGTTTCCCCATGGGGCCTGCAGAGCAGTGTGGGCACAGCTCTCTACACAGCTGTGATCAGCAATTGGAGAAACCATGACCCCCACCATCATGGCCCTGCTCTGCCTGGCTGAGAGGGGAAGAGGGAGGGAACACCCAGTCTGCAGAGACCTGACCACACAGCTGGACTCTGGTCCATCAGAGATCCAGAGCTTAGGAGGCTCGAGGGAGCAGAGGACCTGCTCAGGCTCCAAGGCAGAGCTCTCACAGGGAACTCTCTTCCAGGGCTGAATCTGCACCCCAGGACCACAGTGCAGGCATGTGAGTGTGTCCCCAGCTGTCCTGGGTCCTTCCTTCTTCTCTTGGGGACAAGGGGCAACCCCTGGGCAGAGGCATGGAGTACAGCAAGTGTGGGCTGGTTCTGGGAAGTTTGGAGGGTCCTGGGGCTGAGAGCTGGGATCCAAGCAGAGGAGAAAGGTCCTGGGACCCAGCTGTGATTTCCCTGCAGGAACTTTCCCAAATCCAGGCTCTGGACTGAGCCAGGATCTATGATACCATGGGGAGAACCTGTGACCTTCTAGTGTGAATGGACTCTGGGGGCCCAGGAATATGATCTATACAAAGAGGGAAGCCAAGATCCCTGGGAAAATCAAACATCACTAGAACCCAAGAGCATAGCCATGTTCTCCAATCCGTCCGTGACAGAGCACCATGCAGGGCAATATCACTGTTACTACCGAGTGTCCTCTGGGTACTCAGAGCCCAGTGAACCCCTGGAGCTGGTGGTGGCAGGTGAGAGGACAGTCAGGGTCCCAGCCCCAGGCTCTGCACTCAGGAAGGGGTCTTCTCTCAGGGGTGTCCCCCTCTAACAGCCCAGTCCTGAGGACAGTGTGGAAGGTGTGAGTCCATTTCACATGCTGCTTCCTTCTCTCCTAGGAGTCTACAACAAACCCAGCCTCTCAGCCCTGCCTAGCCCTGTGGTGACCTCAGGAGGGGTTGTCACCCTCCAGTGTGGCTCACTGCAGCAATTTGACAGGTTCTTTCTGACTAAGGATGGAGAACTCAAGCTCCCCTTGGACCTGGACTCACAGCAGCATCCCAGCGGGCAGGTCCAGGCCCTGTTCCCTGTGGGCCCTGTGATTCCTGGTCATAGCTGGACATTCTCTTGCTATGGCTATTACAGGAGCAAACCCCAGGTGTGGCCAGAGCCCAGCGACTCCTTGGAGCTCCTAATCTCAGGTGAGAAAGTCTTGCTTAATGCAACAGCTTTTGAGTCACCAAATGCATTGAAAGAATTTGAACTGAATGGGCTCTGTACTGGCAGTGAGGCAGAGCAGTTCCAGAGCCAGAGATCCTGAGTGTGACAGACAGGGAGACCCACAGGATGGGACATGCAGGTAGGGATGTGGCAGGGACCAGGCCCTCGATTGGGCTCCTCCCCTTACAAGAAGCCCTCCTTCCTGACCCAGAATGGTTCTTTCCTGACCCCAAGGCACAACCTGACCTTCAGTGTCACTCTGACCTAGGATATGTCAGACTTGCTCTGTCCAAACTGGAGGCAGGTGACCTTCCCCATAGCTTTGGCCAGCAGCCCCAGGCTGGGCTCTCTCAGGCCGACTTCCTGATGGTCCCTGCAAGCAGCTCCCATGGGGGTTACTACAAATGTTAACATAGACATGGCCCCTCCTTTGAGTGATCAGCGCCCAGTGACCCCTTGGACATCCTGACCACAGGTGAAGAGAACAGGACTCAGTCAGGGACCCAGACTCTGCACAGGCTTTGCTGGGGGAGCCTAGGAGGTTATGGGCAGTGTGAGGCTGGGATGTCAGGGAGAGAAAGAGACAAAGAAACAAGGGAGGGAAGGAGGAGCAGTCAGAGGAAACACACAGTGAGGGTCCTCAGACACAGTCCTGCTGAGGCCTCAGCTCCGAACAAGCTGGGGCAGCCCCTCACCACCTCCTTCTCTCCAGGACAGCTCCCTGCCACACCCTCCCTCTCAGTGCAGCTGGGACTCACGGTGTCATCAGGAGAGAACGTGACCCTGCTGTGTCAGTCATGGATCCCAATGGACAATTTCTTTCTGTCCAAGGAGGGGGCAGCTGATCTCCTTCTGCACCTGAGATCAGAGTCCCGAGCTCAGCAGTCCCAGGCAGAATTCTCCATGGGAGCTGTGAGCTCAGCCCTCGGGGGGACCTACAGGTGCTATGGTTCTTGGGACTCATCTCCATATTCTGTCACAGCCCAGTGAACCCCTGGAGCTCATAATATCAGGTGAGGAACCCTGGACCCCATGAGTCTGGGCATGGGGTCCTTTTGGCACTGCTGCAAGGACAGCTCTGGCTGGGATCAGAGCTCAGCATCCTATGGCAGGTCAGCCAGAGTGGGAAGCACCCCTCAGGGAGGAGGAGGGCAGCTGGATCCTATCAGGCATGGCCACGGCACCATAAGCCTGGATGGGCAGTGGTTTTGGGTGGGCAGTAGAAGGGTTGCAAGGAGGCCAGGGGGCAGGTGGAAGAGAGGGAGTGGTTACAGGCTCCTCAGGGGCAGTTCCAGCCCCTCACCCGCCCCTTGCACCCATTGACAATGTCCTCTGTCACCCTCCCTCAGTGCCCAGCTCCCCAGCAGAAGTCCTGGTCTCTGTCCCAGTGTTCTGTGTCCAGGCTGCCTGGAGAAGCTCAGCCCATCTCAGTCCTGGTTCCAGTCTCACATGCACTGGTGTCCAGGGGCCTGAGAGGAGCAGGAAGGGGGACACTGAGGTAACCCAGTGGCCTCTTGGGGCTCTGAGGACAGAGGACAGGGTGACTTCTGCCCTGTGATCAGAGGGGTGGAAGTGTCCTGAGGTCCAGGCAGGAAGCAGAGGGCAGCCTCAATGAGGTCCGACTATGGGTGAGGCTGAGTCCCCAGCACAGCTGCTCCTGCAGAGAGAAGCACCAGGCTGCTGGCACTGCTGGGCACGGCCCCTCCTGAGTCCCCTGGGGCCTCTGTGCTCAGTGCTCACCTGAGACTCTGGAGGAGCCAGCGCTGCTCCCCAGGTCACTGGGGTCCCCATCTGGCAGGGGAGCTGTGTGGTCCTGTTTGAGTCATCACACAGTTCCTCTTTGCACTCCTGTGCTATTGCTCTGTCTTTGGAAAGGGAAAGTGACAATTTTCTAAAATATATTTAGATGCATACAGAATTATACTTGAAATGCAATTAGCTGCATTTCTGTTTTCATAAGAATAGATTACATTTGTATATGAATTATAGAGAATAATATCTTAATATCACATCTTATCTAAGATATTTGAGTTGAGTTTTATTAATAAACTTTAGAAATATTCCAAAGTTATATTCATAACAATTATTAGCATTTATAACTAATGTTTAGATTTGTCAAGTATTTTAATTATTTGTAAATAAATTTTTTGATTTATATTTTCTGAATAATAACTCTACAAACAGAAAAGATATTAGGTTTAACTCTTTTATTTTATACTAGATATCTTTCTTTCTTTTTTCTTTCTTTCTTTCTTTCTTTCTTTCTTTCTTTCTTTCTTTCTTTCTCCTTCCTTCCTTCCTTCCTTCCTTCCTTCCTTCCTTCCTTCCTTCCTTCCTTCTCTTTTAATTTATGGTACCGGGAATTGAAATCAAGACCTTGCGCTTGCCAGGCAGGCCCTGTGCCTCTGAGTTACATCCCTGGCCTCCACACTGAGTTTTTTACTCTCCCCTCTCTGTAGTTTTTCAAACAATGTGTTCAGATTACTGATAAAATTTGTGTCAAGTACATTAAGATGGAAATTATATTTCTTAAAATCTCAATTGGACACTCATGTTCTTGCTTCAGATATGTTTGCATGTGGCTAAACATGTATCCACCATAATCTAAATATGTATTAATGAATATTTTTCATGTATCCAGCTGTATGTAAGTTTGTTATCTACAGCTTTTCATCCATACTCTAAGTGTTGTTCCATCAATACATTCTTCCTTGTTTACTATCGGTCATCCAACATAGATTATCATTCTGGAAAGTAGAAGTACAGTTTCCGTGAAGCACTGATGCTACTGCCATGTAGAACACACACACACACACACACTCACTTGTACACACGAGTATCAGTGTCTATGTGTGTGCTGTGCTGCAGTTGTTTCTAACTGTGTGATGATAAGTTAGCAGAAGTCACATGGAGGAGGAGGCACCAGGGGACCTGGCTGGGTGGGGAAGGGGGGCCCCAGACTTCACCCCTTGTGCTTCTGATGCTCTTGGGCCCTCAGGACCAGACCTCACCCCTGGACCCTGGGTCCTCTGCTTGTGGTCAGGAAATGCCTCTCCAGGTAGGGTCACTCACATTGCCCTGTGTCCCACATTGAGCACAGAGCTCACAGGGCTTGACACGTTTGTCATGATATTGAGACACAAGGATGTGGAGGTGGGGAGAGGCTCACGTCTGTTCAAAGCTTCACATGTCCCACTCATGGATTCCTAGTTCCCAGGAGCAGCTGAGACCATCAGCCCATCACAGGACAGCTCAGAGCACAGGACAGGGGAGGAAGGAGAATTCTGTTATGGGGCTGGACACAGGGGTCAGGTCATGTCCAGGAGAGCAGGTGGTCATGCAGGGAACAGCGGAGAATCTGCTCTGTCCTGACCTCTGTGACCTCTCTGTCCCCATCCCCAGCCTCACAGCCCCAGGATCACGCAGTGGGGAATCTCATCCGGATGGGCCTGGCTGGCCTGGTTCTGGTGGCCCTCGGGATTCTGCTCTTCCGGGCTCACTGCAGTCAGAGAAGGACCCAAGATGCAGCCAGGATGTGAACACAAGAAAGAGCCATCAGGGCTGGCAGTGCTTGGACCTTGGACATGGATTCTACATGCGGGGTGGCTCTAAAAGGAAGTCTTGGATCCAAGTTGGGTGACCCAGCCATTTTGAGGCCTGAGGGAGGTGATGAGGTTTTGGTGCAGGCGAGTCTGGTGTGGTCTGGGGAGAACTCTCTCTCCATTAAAGGGCTCTCCTAGGGTGGCCCCTTCCTCCCTCAGCCCTGAGCTCCTCTGCACTCCTCGCTCTCTGCTGCAGCCCCTCCCCACACCTGCAGTCCCTGAACTCTGCCAGATACAGGCAGGAAGCTGCTCAGCCTCACAGGGGGTCCCACTGTGAATGAGGCCGAGCCCCCAGCACAGCAGCTTCTGCAGAGAGAAGCACCAGGCTGCGGTCACTGCTGGGCCCAGCCCCTCCTGAGTCCCCTGGAGCTTCTGTGCTCAGTGCTCACCTGAGACTCAGGAGGGGCAGGCGCTGCTCCCTGGGCCAATAGGGTCTCTGCCCAGCAGGTCTGGAGTGCAGTGCTGAGTTCTGTTATGCATTTGGGCTTCACACTTGTGTATCATTGTTTTCTTTTTTCATACTAGTAAAAGCAATTTCTTGTGAAAATTTAAAGACATATAAACTTATCCTCAAAAATGTAATAATTAAACCTCTGTTTTCAGAAAATTTTATCAGATTTATATAATTATTACAGAATAATTTTTATGTCAAATTTTCCAATTCAAGATGCTGAAAATTGAGGTTTAGTAATAAACTTTAGAAATATTTCAAAGTTTAATTAACTTGAATATTTATATTTTATATTCCCCCAAAATTTGTAATATGATCACGTATTTTAAATATGGGTAAGTTAATACTTAGTGATTTGTTTTTCCGAATAATAATTTGTTACACAGTAAAAGTATCGATTTGTATTACTAATACTTCATATTATCTGAAGATTCTCTTCCATTAACTTCCATAAACTCCTATGATTCACTTATACAATGTATATCAAGTAAAATTAATTTCTTAATTGCATGCCTACCGTAGTTATTATTATATATATAACGATACATATTATTTGCATAGTGCATATGGAAGAATATTTATCCATATTCTTTCTCTTTTTTTTCTTTTTTACTGCACTGGAGTAAGGACTTTACTGCACAGATTGAATTTTAAGGGCTGACTATGTTCATATTTTTTGTAACACAAAATGCATAAGAGATCATTTTCTGTTCAAGACAATACTGTAGGCAGAGGCTCAGAAGTCAGGAAATGACATGGGATGAATGTCCTAGGAGAACATGCTGCGCTCATAGTATGTATTTTGTAGGTTTGCATTTGTTTTTACTTTTATTCACATTATTCATTTGTTCCACTTGTACCTTTTTACATGTTTATTATAGTTTTTTTCTACATGGATTTATACATCTATAAACTAGATATACTGATTTTAGGAACCCCTGACATTTCCACCATGTAAAATACAGATACATATGTGTGTGTGTCCGTCTCTGTGTGAGTATGTATGTGTGTATGTGTGTATGTGTGTGTGTGTGTATGTCTCTGTGTGTGTGTGTGTTTAGCACTGTATCTGTTTCACCTCATGAGATGATCATTTGAGATGAGATTGCAGGATGATGGGCACCAGGCCCCTGGTTGGATCACAGCCCTGATGTTCACCCTCCATGAACCTGATTTTTAGCAGCCCTGTAGACCAGAGCTTTATATCTGGACCCTGAGTTTTCAACCAGTGACTGAAGGGAAATGCATCTCTGAGTATCAAGTACCCTACCAAAAGTCCTGATTGTCTGTCTTAAGAGTATGGTGAGAAAAATAAAATGCAGAGACAAATTTAGTAACACTTGAATCTCTGGGAAATCAATGTCTCCTGATGGGTCCTCTTACAACATTCCAAAACAGCTACTATTTATTAGGTGTATACAGTGATAGGCAGGGATAGTGAAAGAATCCAATTTGAAGACAACATAGATGATGAGATGATAAAAATGACCTTGTCTTGAAGTATAATCCTTGATGACTCAAGAGGGAGTAGATGATCTTGTGCTTAGAAGAGTCAGTGGGAAATCTCACATGGGTTGTACCAATAACCCCAAACTTCCATCTTTTTTTTCTCATTTTTTTATTTAAAGAGAAAAAAAAAACAGGAAAAAGGTAGAAATATTACAGAATTTCAAGAAAAGAAGATAAATAGTAAGAAATCACTAGTTGATACATTACACATTGTTCTTTTAGAAATAGTTATTCAAGTTACAGGATTAAAGCACACAAAGTGGACACTCAAGCAGTGAGAGTGCAAACAGATCTGTTCAACAATCCAACAAGAACCTAGAAATATGGTCATCAATCCCACACATCTAAACTTACATGAAGCTATATCTTGTATAGTGCTTCCTATTTCCTCTTTTTTTACAATAGCGATTATACATTTTTAAAATTTTATTTAAAGAGAAGAAAAAAACCAAAAAAGGGTAGCAATAATACAGAATTCTAAAAGAAAGAAAAAGTAGAATGAGAAAAAGCCCCACTAAGAAATCAGTAATTTGTAAATTATGTACTGTCATCTTGGATGTAGTTGCTCAAGTTACAAAGTTAAAGGGTACATAGTAAATATTCAAACAGTCAGACTACAAACAGTTCTGCTCAAAGTTCCAACAAAGATTCAGCAATATAGTCATCTATTTTACATGCTCAAACTTACATGCAGTTATATCCCTTAGAGCATTTTCTTTTCCTCTCTTTTTTACAATAGCAATTACACATTTTGGTATTATTACACTTGTAGTTCTTATTTACTTTTTACATTAGAGACACAATGTGATATTTATAAATATGATTCTTATTTATTTCACTAATGAGGATAGTCTCAAGTTGTGTCCATTTACCTATGAAGGCCTCAAGATCATCCTTTTTTATAGCTGAGTAATATTCCATTGTATAAAAATACCACATCCTTTCCATCCACTCTGCAGTTAATGACAATTTTGGTTGTTTCCAAGATTTAGCTATCACAAATTGTGCTGCTATAAACATGAGTGCACATACATGACTGTGGCATGATCTTTTCAATTTTGGGGGGAAAATACTCAGCAGGGGAAAAGCTGGGTTGAATGGAACTTCTAATCCTAGATTGTTGAGGAAGCTCCATACCGATTTCCACAGTGGCTGCGCCAGCCTCTACTCCCACCAACAGTGATGAAGCATTCCCTTTTCCCCACAGTCTCACTAACATTTGTTATCAGTTGATTTCTTGATGGAAGCTATTCTTTCTGGAGTGAGATGAAATCTCAGTGCTGTTTAATTTGCCTTTCTCAAGTGACCAGTGATGGTGAATATTTCATCATATACATATTTACCATTTGTATATCTTCATCTGAGAAATGTGTGTTCATCTCTGATGCCTGTTTTTGGAGAGGGTCTTTGGATTTGGAGTGTTTGATATTTTTCAGTTCTTTATATGTTCTGGATATAGGCTCTTTGTCTGAGGGATTGTTGGCTAAAATTCTTTGTGTGGGTTTTCTTTTCACTTTGTTGGTGATTTCTTTTGAAATGCAAAAGCTTTTTAGTAATATGAGATTCCAGTTGTTAATTCTGTGAAGTGTTTCCTGTGTGGCTTGTGTTTCTTTCATGAATTCTCTGCCTACCCTTATGTCTCCTATCTTTCTTTTACCTATCTTTTCTTCTAGTAGATTTAGTGTTTCTGTTTTAATATTTAGGTCTATGATCCATTTTGGCATTGGTTTAGTGCACGGTGATATGCATATGTCTAGTTTCAGTCTTTGGCATGTGGAAAGCCAATTTTTCCACCACCATTTATTAAAGAGTCTATCCTTCTTCCAGTGAACATGTTAGCTCTTTTGTCAAATATCAGGTGACTGAGTGTCTTTGTAGTTGTGTTTACACATTCTAACCTGTTCCATTGATCCTCAGGTCTATTTCTTTGCCAGTACTATGCTGATTTTATCACTGTGGATTTGTAGTATAGTTTCAAGTCAGGAATTGGGACGCCTCCTGCTTTGCCTTTGTTGCCCAGAATTGCCATTGCTATTCTCAGTTTCTTCTGTTTCCAAATGAATTTTAGGAGTGTTTTCTCTAGATCTGTCAGGTATATTAATGGTATTTTGATTGGGAGTGCATTAAATCTGCATAACGGTTTTGGGAGTATGGCCATTTTCACAATGTTGGTTCTTCATAACCAAGAGCAAGGAATATCTTCCCATTTTCTAATATCCTCACCAGTCTTTTTTTTTTTTAGAGTAGTATAATTTTCAGGATATAGATATTTTACTTTCTTTGTTAGATTGATTCCTAAGTATTTCAATTTTTTTAGATGCTATTGTGAAAGGTGGTATTTCTGTGATTTCTCTCTAGGTGAGTTTTTTGTTTGTGTACAGGAATGCTATTGCTTTTTGATTGTTGGCTTTGTATCCAACTATGCTGCTGAATTTGTTTATTACCTCTGGTAGTCTTTTAATGGAGTTTTTGGGATCTCATATATAAAGTTTCATGCCATCTATGAATAGTGATTGTTTAACTTCGTTTCCTATTTTTATTCCCTTTATATCTCCTTCTTTTCTGATCGCTCTGGCTAATATTTCTAGAACTATATTGAATAGGAGAGGTAATAGTGGATATCCTTGTCTTGTTCCTGATTTTAGAGTGAAGGCTTTCAAAGTTTTCCATTTAGTATAATGTTGGCTGTTGGTTTGTCATAGATGGCCTTTATGAGATTGAGATAGAGGCCATCTATTCTGAGTTTCTTTAGGGATTTTATCATGAACATGTTTTGAACAGAAAAGCTTTTTTCTGAGTCTATTGAGATGATCATGTGATTTTTGTTTTTGGCTCTGTTGATGTGGTGTATTACTTTTATTGATTTGCATATGTTGAACCATCCCTACATTCCTGGACTAAATCCTACTTGGTCGTGTTGTATAATCTTCTTGATGATTTCCTGCATTCTATTTGCCAATATTTTATTGAGAATATTTGCATCACTGTTCATTAGTGAGATTGGCCTATAGTTCTTTTTTGTTGGCTCTTTCTCAGGTTTTGGTATCAGAGTGATACTTTCCTCTAGGAATGAGATAGGGAGGATTGTTTCACTATTTGAAGTGTTTAAGAAGTATTAGCATCAACTATTCTTTAAATTTCTCATAGAATTCAGCCATAAATTCATCAGGACCTGGGCTTTTCCTTGTTGGTAAGTTTTTAATCATGTTTTTGATGTCAGTAGCTGATATTGAATTATTCAAAATTGTTATATCTTCTTGAATGAGCTTTGGCAGTTCATATATTTCTAGAAATCTGTCCATTTCCTCTGTGTTTTTTACCCTATGAGTAGAGATTTTCAAAGTAAGTGTTTATGATTTTTTGAATTTCCATGGGATGTGTAGTGATTTCTCTCCTTTCAGTCCTTAGTTCATGCATTTGTGTTTTTCTTTTCTTTTTTTATTTTTTTTACTGATAAGGTTTGCTAGACATTTGTCAATTTTGTTTATTCTCTCAAAAAACAGCTCTTTGATTTGGTAATTCTTTGTGGTTTTTTTGTTTCAATTGCATTAATTTCTGCTCTAATCTTTACAATCTCATCTCTTCTATGAGTTTTTGGTTTGACTTGCTCTTCCTTTTCTAGAAGGTTGAGATGTAGCATTAGACTATTTGTGTTTTCCTGATGTGACTATTTATTGCTATATATTTCTCTCCTAGGGCTGCTTTCATTGCTTCCCATAGGTCACAGTATGTTGTATCTGCATTTTCATTGTACTGCAGGTATTTCTTTATTTCTTCTTTAATTTCATCAGTAACCCACTTGTTGTTCTGAAGGTTGTTACTTAATTTCCATGTATGTATGCAAGTTTTGCAATTTTTTGTCATTGATTTCCAATTTCAGTGTGCTATGTGCAGATATTATGCATGGGATATTTTTGCTCACTTTGCATTTACTTAAAAATGTTTAAGGTGTTAATATATTGTCTATTTTGGAGAATGTCTCATGTGCTGGTGAGAAGAATCTATATTCTGATGTGGTTGGTTGGGACACTCTGTAAACATCCACTAAGTCCACTTATTCACAGGTATGATTCAGTTCTTTTGTTTCTTGTTGTCTTTTTGTCTAGTTGATCTATCTCTTTGTGACAGTGGTGTGTTAAGTTCTTCTATTACAATTGTGTTCTTGTGTATTTGATTTTTCATGTCCATTAGTATTTGTCTTATATAGTTGTGTCGTCTTGTATGTGATGCATATATATTTATAATTGTTAGTTCTTCCTGTTGTAGTTTTCCACTTACAAGTATGTAGTGGTCTTCTTTATCTCTTTTAATCATTTTAGGTTTGAAGTTCATATTGTCTGCAAACAGAATAGCTACCCCTTCTTTTTTCTGGGTTCCTGTTGCATGGAGAGAGAATGATATTGGCCCAGTACCAGACAGCCCTGGGCATCAAAAGTCATGTTTGTAAGATAAACCTTTGAAGAGTATGAAAGAGGAAAAGCCCCTTAAGGAATGCAAGAGGAAACAGAGGTCCACATCTCTCCCTCTAATGTTTTCACCTCCTTCTCTCTTAGGGGCTCATAATAAGCCCTCATAGTCATCCTGACTAGTGTCTTGAGGAACTATGTAACCATTTTTTCCCAATGAGATTGTATTCAAACTATTCAAACAGAGATGCCCCACAGTTCTGAGGTCCAACATAGATTTTTCAACAATTCCAGTGTGACCCTGTGAGCACAGGTCCAGTGTGTAAGTTCTATATCAGATACTTACAATATTTTTTTGTGTGTTTCACACAGAAATGCCTTGAACACTGTGCTCATGGGTAGCAGAAGTCCACATCCACTTTTGTCAACCCTATGTCCAGATGCCCTGCTGAGTTCCAGCTCCAGAAGACCCAGAAGATCCCTGATGAGGTATGGTGGCACAGTCTAATTCTTTATTTTAAAGAGGGTAAAACTAAACAGAACAAAGCAAATCAGAAGAAAACAATGTAAGTGACACAGATTTCAAATTAAGACAACAGGAGATCTACAGTGGCTACCATAATGTCTCTTGCTTTCTTCTAAATAGTTGTCTGTATCTTCATACACTATGAATTGATACAAAATAAAATAGTATAAAAGTGATCAGAACAGAGTAACAAAGGCATTACAGGCCTTCAAAACTAGACAATAGGAAAATCAACAATGGCTGCCATAATGTCTCTTGTTCTCTTCAAAATAGCTGTGCATACCTTCATGTATGTTGAAATTAAACACTACAAAACAGACTAAAACCACTTTGAACAAAGAATAGAAGCATGAATGGATTGCACAGCTTAACAAAATGGAATCAGCAATAGATACCATAATGTCTATTTTTATTCAAAGTAGCTGTTCATTTCATCATGCATAATATAATTGAATCTCATAAACTGTTTAGAAGAAGTTCTAGGCATTTATAAACCTTACATGTATACCTATCCTTTCTGTATAAGAGAGAAAAACAAAATAAAATAAAAGAAAACAAAGAAATACAGATTACTAGAAAAGCAAGAAACAAAAAAGACAAGTAAATGACAGTAGCAAAGAGCCCCAAACAATGACAATATAGGCCTTCAAAACAAGGAAGCAGGGGACCATCCAAGAACACCTGGACCGACCCTGCCAGCCCACCCCTCAGCCTGGATTGCCAATGGAGGCCTGGACTGTGGATACCAGCCCACCCCTTGAGGACTCCCCCCACCTCCTGGACCTAGTACTGTTGTTGATCTTAGGCTCCAAACCCTTCTCCCAGAACTTGGACTACAGTGGATTACCAAGCTGGTTTGATTAGAGACTCAGGAACCACTCACCCAAGCAGAAGACTTCAGCAGGCTCCAGTCAGTGGGGTGAGTTTGCCCCTAAAATAGAGGTCCACAGTGGGTAAATAGGAGTAGTAGTGAAGCTCCCTCCAACTGTAAGACCTTGATGAACCTGGCAAGAGGGTTGCAGATCCCCTCCTCCACATAGAGGACATCAGGCAGAGTGAAGAATGTGCCAATAAGGCATCCCCCAACTTGTAGAAAATTAAAGGAGCTTATGAGACACCTAGTGACACAGCATGGTCTGACCCAACACAAACACTATAGACAGGGAAATCTGGTGATGTGCAATAACCTGAAGACATAGCAATAGCAGGAATTAAGAGTTGACCTACATTAATACTCCTGGGCTAGTTTTCCCAAGAAGAATATAGAACTCACCCAACAGGCCCTGCAGGAGGAATTCCAGTAATTAGCTCTCTTCTTCATTGTGATACCCAGCAACTGCACAAAAATCAAACACACAGGAGGACCCTAAGATTCACATTACCTACAGTTGAGACTATTGGATTGAAAGACCAAACATTTGCACAAAAGGTGAAAATGACAAAATCAAAAGGCAAAATGCAATATCAAACATCTAGTCCATCAGGAGCAATGTCATCTGTTCATTCACGTGACACTGAAATAGAGGATTTTAAAAGTCATACCCCAGAAATCTCCAGAAAGATAACAAATGAAATAAAGAAATGAATTCATGAGGCTACAGAGGAAATCAAATTACAAACAGTTTCTTATATAAAGACAGAAATAACAACCTTGGTAAAGGAGTTTCTCAGCATAGCCAGAGAAGGAATAGATAAAACAAATACAGGAACTTGGGAAATCGATTGAAACCTTGAATGAACAATATAGAAAACAAGCAGAATCTATGAAACAAATTCAAAGAGATATCCAACAAACAAAATATTCTATTGAAAGCTGGAAAAACTTTTTAAATGAAGCTGGGGATAGAATGTCAGGACAGTATCACAATTAGCAATCATGAAAGAGTAGAACTTTTAAAAACAACAAAGCAGCATAATATGACAATACAGAAGCTTCAGGATGATGCTGAGAGAAACAATATAAGACTAAGATTCATGAATGAAGATGCAGGAGTCAATGTAAATAACATAGGCAAACTATTCACAGAAGTAATACAAAGAAAATTTCCCAAACATGGGGAAAAAAATCTGATATGTAGATAAGTGAAGCATATAGAACTCCAAATAGTCACAATCAACATAAATCTACACACAGGCATATAATAATTAAAATCTCAGACATACAATATAAAAACAGAATGCTAAAAGCTGTTAGAGAAAAAACACAATTCACCTATCAAGTAAAGCCCATCAGAATCAAGGCAGACTTCTTACCCCAAACCCTCAAGTTAAGATGAGCTTGGAATACAGTATTCCAAGCCCTGAAAGAAAACAATTTTCAACCCAAATTGATGTACTCAGCAAAGCTATCTTTCAAATTTAATAAAGAAAAAAAGATACTGCCATGACAAAGAACAACTGAAGAAATTCATGTCCACCAAAGCAACTCTAGAAAGAGTATTGAAAACATACTAGATAGAGACAAAAGTGACCACAATCTCCAGAAAAACAACAGAAAGACAGCACCAGGAAGGACAAGCAATTAAATGGGGTGTGTGTGTGTGGGGGTGCAGAAAACAAACAACAGGAACATAACATGTCAAAGTTGAACCAGTGGATATCAGTTATATCCATAAATGCAAATGACCTCAATTCACCTATCAAAAGAAATAGGTTGACAGAATGGATCAAGAAACAGGATCATATATTATTCTGTATACAAAAAACACAAATGGCTTAACAGGAAATTCATAGATTAAAAGTCAAAGGATGGAAAACAATATTCCATGCAACAGGAACCCATAAAAATGCAGACATAACTATATTGTTTGAAGACAATGTGAACTTCAAACCTAAATTGATTAGAAGAGATAAAGAAGGACACTACTTACTACTTAGGGGAAAATTTCAAGCGAAAGAGATTAAAAATACTAAATATCTATGCATCAAATGCAGAAGCACCCAACTGTATAAGACAAATACTAATGGATATGAATAACCAAATACATAAGAAAACAACTGTAATAGGAAACCTTAATACCACATTGTCACAAAGAGATAGATCAACTTGAGAAAAAGTTAGCAAATAAATAATAGAATTGAATTATACCTGTAAGCAAATGGACTTAATAGACATCTACAGAGTGTTCTAATGAACCACATCAGAATATGCATTTTTCTCAGCTGCACATGTAACACTTTCCAAAATAGATCATACATTAACCCATAAAACATTCTTAAGTAAAAGCAAAGGGATTGAAATTATTCCATGCATAATATCTGAATATAGTGAACTGAAATTGGAAATTGATGAAAAAAAGAATTGCAAAGCATTCATAAATACATGGTAATTAAATAACAACCTTCTGAACAACCAGTGGGCTATAGGTGAAATTAAAGAAGAAATAAAGTAATATTTGCGATTCAATGAAAATGCAGGTACAACATACCATTACCTATGGGATGCAATGAAAGTGGTACTAAGAGGGAAATATATAGCAATAAATCATCACATCAAGAAGACTGAATGAGCACAAATAAGTAATATTATGCTACATCTTAACTTTCTAGAAAGGGAAGAGCAAGTCAAACCCAAAGCTCATAGAAGAGAGGAAATTGTAAAGATTAGAGCAGAAATTAATGCAATTGAAATTAAAAAACAATACAAATAATTAACAAGTCAAAGAGCTTTTTTATTGAGAAAATTAACAAAATCAATAAACCTCTAGCCAATCTTATCAAGAAGAAAGAAAAAACACAAATTCACTCAATAAGGACTGAAAAGAGAGAAATCACTATAGATCCCATGGAAATTCAAAAGTTCATAAGCATTTACTTTGAAAATCTCTACTCATGTAGGGTAGAAAACACAGAGGAAATGGACAGGTTTCTAGAAACATATGAACTGCCAAAGCTCAATCAAAAAGACATAACAATTTTAAATAACCCAATATCAGCTACTGAAATTGAAAAAGTGATTAAAAACTTACAACAAAGAAAATCCCAGGTCCTCATGAATTCATGGCTGAATTCTACAAGAAATTTAGAAAAGATTTGACACCAATACTCCTTAAATTCTTCAATGAAATTGAAAGAAGAAATCCTCCCTTAGTCATGCCTGGAAGCAAATACTCTGATAATAAAACCAGAGAAAGACCCAACCAAAAAGGAGAACTATAAACCAATCTCACTAATGAACATTAATGAAAATGGTCTCAATAAAATACTGGAAAATAGAATGCAGCAAATCATCAAGAAGATTATACACCACAACCAATTGGGATTTATTCCAGGAATGCAGGGATGGTTTAACATACACAAATCAATAAATGCAATACACCACATCAACAGAACCAAGGACAAAAATCACATGATCATCTCAATAGATGAAGCAAAAGCTTTTGATAAAGTCCAATACATATTCATGATTAAAAGCCTTCAGAAAGTTAGAATAGATGGTATCTACCTCAATCTCATAAAAGCCATCTGTGACAAACCAACAGCCAATATTACACTAAAAACTGAAAACCTTCACTCTAAAATCAGCAACAAGACAAGGATGTCCACTATTACCATTCTTATTCAATATAGTTCTGGAAATATTAGCCAGAGCAATCAGACAAGAGAGAGAAATAAAAGGAATACATATAGGAAAGGAAGAAGTTAAATTATCATTATTTGCCAATGACATGATACTTTATATAGAAGACCCCAAAAACTCCATTGAATTACTATTAGAGGTAACAAAAAAAATTTAGCAGTGTAGCCAAATACAAAGTCAACACTCAAAAATCAATAGCATACCTCTAGATAAACAAAAAACTCACTGAGAGAGAAATTATGGAAATATCACCTTTCACAATAGCATCTAAAATTATGAAATACCTAGGAATCATCTTAACCAAGAATGTAAAAGACCTATATGTTGAAAATTATACTATGGAAAGGAGATTGAAGAGAATATTAGAAAATGGAAGGATATTCCTTATTCTTTGATAGGAAGATCCAACATTATGAAAATGGCCAGGCTCTCAAAACTGTTATACAGATTTATTGAAATCCCAGTCAAAATACTACTGCATAACTCACATATTTATAGAAAACACTCTTAAAATTCATTTGGAAACAGAAGAAATTGAGAATGGCAAAGACCATTCTGGGAAACAAACGCAAAGCAGGAGGCATCTCAATTCCTGACTTGAAATTGTACTACAAACCCACTGTGATAAAATCAGCATGGCACTGGCAAAGAAATAGACCTGAGGATCAATGGAACAGATTAGAAGAAACAAATACAACTACAAAGATACTCAACCACCTTATATTTGACAAAGGGTTTAAACATGTTCACTGGAAAAAGGATAGACTCTTTAACAAATGGTGTTAGAAAAATTGGCTTTCCACATGCCAAGGACTGATACTAGACCCATGCCTATCACCATGAACTAAACTAAAGTCAAATTGGATCAAAGATCTAAATATAAAAAACAGAAACAATAAATCTATTGGAAGAAAAGATAGGCAGAAAACTTGGAGATGTAGGGATAGGCAGAGAATTCATCAATAAAATGCAAACCTCATGGGAAATATTTCAAAGAAACAACTACTGGGATCACATCCTATTAAAAAGTTTTTGCACTTTAAAAGCAATCAACAAACTGAAAAGAAAAGCCACAGAATGGGAAAGAATTTTAGCCGACAACCCCTCACATTGTCTCTTGAGTGTAAAAAAAAAACCAGAGTATACAAACAATTGAAATACATCAAGCCTCCCAAATTCTGAACACACAGTTCTCAGATGAACATATACAAATGGCAAATAAATACATGAAGAAATGTTCATCATCACTGGTCATTCAAGAAATGCAAATGAAAACAGCACTGAAATTTCATCTCACTCTGGAAAGAATGGCTGCCATCAAGAAATCAACTCAGGGGCTGGGGATTTAGCTCAGTGGCTTAAGCCCCTGCCTGGCATGTGTGAGGTCAAGAGTTTGATCCCTGGTACCAGAAGAAAAAAAAAAAAGAAATACTTCAAATTTGGGACTGGGGATTTAGCTCAGTGGCATAAGCACCTGCCTTGCAAGTGTGCAGTCATGAGTTTGATGCCCAGTACCAATTTAAAAACGAAACAACTGATAATAAATAATGGTGAAGCTGTGGGGGAAAAGGAATGCATCTTCACTGTTGGTGGGAGTGTAGGCTTGTGCCACCACTATAGAAATCAATATGGAGATTCCTCAACAATCTAGGATTAGAAGTTCCTTTCAACCCATCTATCCACCTACTGGGTATTTTCCCACTAAAAAAACTGAAAAGATCATTCCACAATGATATATGTGTCCCTATGTTTTTAGCAGCACAATTTGTAACAGCTAATCTTGGAAACAACCAAAATGCCCATCAACTTCAGAGTGGATGAAAAAGATGTGGTATTTTTATACAATGGAATAAAAAAAAGATTATCTTGAGGCTTTTATATGTAAATGGAGGCAAGTTGAAACTATCCTCATAAGTGAAATAAATGTCTCACATTTGTAAATATCACATTGTCTCTTGAGTGTAAAAAAATAATAAAAACTGAAAGAGTAATAAGATCCAAAATATATAATAGGTATTGTAAAAATGAAAGGGAAGAAAAGGGCTCTAAAGGATATAATTACATTATATGGATGTTAAAGTGTGTAAGATAGATGATCATATTACTAAGTTTCCATTAGATCATTGAACAGAATTGTTTGCATTGTCGGTGTTTGAGTGTACACTTTTTATGCTTTGATTTTGTAACTTGACAACTATTTCTATGAGGACAATATGTAACCTACCGACTAGTATTTTTCTTTGAAATTCTGTATTACTGAGACTGTTTATTTTCCCTGTTTTGTCTTGTTGTTCTTTCTTTTTTCTTTAATAAAAATACTTTGTCTTTCAGCAGATTTAGTGATTCCATTTTAATATCTAGATCTTTGATCCACTTTGACTTTTGCTTAGTACATGGTGATAAGCATGTGACTAGTTTTAGTTTTTGGTATATGGAGAGACAATTTTTCTAGCACCATTTATTAAAGAGACCATCTTTCTTCCAGTGGATGTATTTTGGCCCCTTTATTAAAGATAAGTTGGCTGAGTGTGTTTGTAGTTGTGTTTGTATCTTCTAATCTATTCCACTGATCTTCAGGTCTGTTTTTATTCTAGTGCCATGCTGATTTTATTACAGTAGTTTTGTAGTATAACTTCAAGTCAAGGATTGTGATGCCTCTTGCCTTGCCTTTGTTGCCCAGAATTGCCTTTGCTATTCTAGGTCTCTTCTGGTTCAAGATGAATTTTAGAATGATTTCTCTAGGTCTGTGAGTTATGCTAGTGGTATTTTGATTGGGATTACATTAAATTTCTATAACAATTTTTGGAGAATGGCCATTTTCACAATGTTTGTTTTTCCTATCCATGAACATGGGATATCTTTCCACTTTCAGAGATCCTCTTCAAATTCTTTTTTAAGAGTATCATAATTTTCCCTGGAAAGATCTTTTACTTCTTTTGTTAGAATGATTCTGAAGAATTTCATTTTTGGATGCTATTGTGAATGACGTGTCTTCTCTTATTTCTCTTTCAGTGAGTTTGTTGTTTGTGTATAGGAATGCTATTGATTTTTGAGTGTTGACTTTGTATCGTGCTATATTGTTGAATTTTTTTTATTGTACCTAGTAGTTTTCCAATGGAGTTTTGGGTGTCTTCTATGTAAAGTATAATGTCATCTGCAAATAATAATAAATTAACTTCTTTTCCTATCCTTACTCCTTTTATTTATCTCCCTACTCTAATTGCTTTGGCTAGTATTTACAGCACTATTTTGAATAGGAGTGTTGATAATGGACATACTTGTCTTGTTTCTGATTTTAGAGAAAAGACTTTTCATTTTTGGCTATTTAATATGATACTGGCTATTGGTTTGTCATAGATGGCTTTTATTGTATTAAAGTAAAGACCATCTATTTCAAATTTCTTTAAGGTTCTTACCATGAGAGAGTGTTGAACCTCATCAAAAGCTTTTCCTGCATCTATAGAAATGATGATGTGATTCTTACTTTTGGCTCTATTTGTGTGTTACATTTATTGATTTGCTATGTTGACCCATCCCTGCATTCCTTAGATGAATTCCACATGGTCATGTTGTATAATCTTCTTGATGATTTAGTGCATTCTGTTTACCAGTATTTTATTAATAATATTTACATCTATGTTCAGTAGGGAGATTGGCTTGTTGGGTCTTCCTCTGGTTTTGGTATTAGAGTAATACTTGCTTCCAGGAATGAGTTAGAGAGAATTGCTTCCCTTTCAATTTCATTGAAGTGTTTGAAGAGTGTTGGCATTAAATCTTTTTGAAATTTCTTGTAGAATTTTTCAATGAATCCATCTAGATCTGGGCTTTCTTTTGTTGGTAAGATTTTAATTACATTTTCAATTGCATGAATCGAAGTTGGGTTATTCAGCCATTTTACATCTTCCTGACCCAGCTTTGGTAATTTATATGATTCTAGGAATCTGTCTATTTCTTCTAAGTTATCAATCCTATGAGAGTAGACATTTTTGAAATAGGTATTGATGATATTCTGTATTTCCATGGGGCCTGTAGTTATTTCACCATTTTTATTCCTTATTGCATGAATTTGACTTTTTTCTTTCCTTTTTAAAATAAGGTTGGCTAGGGGCTTATCAATTTTATTTATTAATTCAAAGTACCAACTCTTTAATTCATTGAATCTTTGTATTGTTTTCTAAGTCTCTATTGCATTGATTTATGCTCTGACCTTTATAGTTTCCTCCCTTCTTTTGGCTTTGTGCTTGACTTGCTCTTCTTCTAGATGATTGAGGTATGGCATCAGGTTGTTTATTTTTGTTCATTCTGTTTCCCTGATGTGGAAATTCACCACAACAAATTTTCCTCTGAGGACTGCTTTCATTGCATCCCTCAGGTTCCATTAAGTTGTATTTGCATTTTCATTTGCTTGAAGATATTTTTAATTTCTTCTTTAATATCCTCTGTGACCCATTGATTGCTCAGGAGTGTATTATTCAATTTCCATGTGTTTGAAATTCTTTTGTCATTAATTTTGTGGTGCTATGATCTGATAAGATGCATGAGATAATTTCAATTCTTTTGCATTTATTTAAGCATGTCTCTGGGCTAGTATGTGGTCTACTTTAGATAATGTCTCATGTGCTGCTGAGAAGAATGTATATTCTGATGCTGTTGGGTGGAACACTGTATACACCCACCAAGTCCATTTGTTCACAGGTGTGATTCAGTTCTGTTGTGCCTTTGATGATTTTCTGTCTAGTTGATCTGTCTCTTTGTGTCAATGTCTATTAAAGTCTCCCATCATAATTGTTTTATTACTTATTTGATTTTTCATTTATGTTAATATTTGTTTCATATAGTTGGGTGCTCCCAATTTGGTGCTTAGATATTTAAGATTATTATCCCTTCCTCTTGAAGTTTTCCCCTATCTAGTATGTAGTGACCTTCTTTATCTCTTTGGATCATTCTTGGTTCACATTGTCTGCAAACAGAATAGCTACCCCTGTTTTTTTTTGGAGGGGGTTCCTGTTGCATGAGGTATTGTTTTCCATCCTTTGACTTTCATTCTAAATTTCCTTTTGGGTTAGATGGGTTTCTCATATACAACATATGGTTGGATGTTGTTTCTTGATGCATTCTGCCAGTCTGTTTCTTTAAACTGATAAATTGAGCCCATTTACATTAGTGGTTATTATATATATGTGTTTATTTTTGATGTTATCTTTCTTCTGTTGATTCTTTACCTTTACACTCTGTTTAATTGCCTTGCTTAGTGCTTTTTTTCCTATGCCTATTTAGAATGTCCTTAAGCATTCTTTGCAGGGTTGGTTTGGTGGTCATGAAGTTTTTCAGCTGTTCTTTGTTGTGGAAGTATTTTATTTCTCCATCAAATTTGAAGGACAGTTTTGCAGGGTAAATCAGTCTGGATTGGAAGTCATTTTCCTATAGGATCTAAAATACTTCACTCCATGGTCTTCTTTACTTCATTGCTTGGGTTGAGAAGCCTGCTGTGATTCTGATAGGCTTTCCTTTATAGGTGATCTGTCTCTACTGTCTAACAGCTTTTATTTATTTATTTATTTATTTATTTATTTATTTATTTATTTATTTTCTTTTTGAGACAGGGTCTCACTATGCAGTTCAGACTGGCCTTGAGCTCACTTCATATTCCAGGCTGGTCTTGAACTCGCAACAATCCTCCTGCTCAGCCTCCTGAATGCTGGGATTACAAGCATGAGCCACCACACCTGGCTTGTCTAACAGCTTTTAATATTCTGTTTTTATGTTGGACTTCTGGAATGTTGATTATTATATGTCTGGGTGGAGTTTTACTGTGGTTATAGCTATTTGGAGTTCTGCATGCTTCACTGATCTGTATGTCAGTTTCCATTCTCATGTTAGGGAAATTTTCAGCTATGACTTCTGCAAATAGCCTCTTGATATCATTTGTGTTGTCATCTTTTTCATTTATACCTATCAATCTTATGTTATTTTTCTTTACATAATCTTACAGCTTTTGAATTGTTATTGCCTGATTCCTTGTTATTTTTAAAAAAATCTTTCCTGTTAATTAGCTGCAATCTTGTCTCCAAGGTCTGAGGGTCTATCTTCACTTCCACTGAGGCAGTTTTGCCAACATTTGATGGAATTTTTCATTTCTTGTATATTTTTTGAATCTGTTTCATACATTCAATTTGTTTGTTATATTGTTCGTTCAAGGTTTCCATCTTTTTGCATTGTTCCTCTAATTTTTTAACTATGTCTTCTTTAGATGTGTTCTGCATTTTTTCATTACATTTATCATTTCTTCCTTTACCTGGGAGATTATTTCTGATCTGAGTTCTTTTATAGTTCCCTGGAGTTGTTTCTTTACTTCAATTGCTATCATTTCAGAAGTTCCAGGTGTACAGCTTACATTTCCTTCTATGTTTGTGTCTGCTAGGCTTGCTTGGGATGGGCTGGACATTTGAGACTCTATTTTGCTCTTTTGCTTTGTCATTTTCCTATATTCTCTTAGGGAAACTGAAGGCAAGGTCTCAGTTGTTTCTTGGGTTGAGAATATTTAACCCTATTGCAGGGAGTTTGCCCAGTTGGGTGGAGGTCCTTAGACAGACCTTATCAGGTGGCTCCCAACTACTTGGTGTTGTGGGAGTGCCTTACTAGTCTCAGAGCGAAGCACCAAAGCTTCCCCATGGGCTAGTGATCGCTGTTTGTACTTTTGGCTGGCCAGGTGGTTTGCAGGCAGCTCAGTGGCAGAGTCTTGAAAGAAAACTGGAGTTATACTGTGGGGCTCAATGCATGGCCCTGATAGTTATGCTCACTCAACTCCTGAAGCATCCATTTCCTTGACTCAGATATGGGGCTAAGAAGCCCTTCCTCTTGCTTGTGTGTATAAGTTATGTTCACAAATGTGAAATCCCTGGCTCACAAAATGGGTCCAGGACAGTGAGTGTGTGCAACTTCTGGGCCATCCATTGCCGCTCACTTCTTGTCTCCAGCCCCTCCATCTTCCTCCCTCTTCTGAAACAGGGAATCAAGGTTCTTTTCAGAAATTTTAATCTTTGAAGCCTGTGCTATAAATAACCCCCACCTCTGGCCACCTGCAGTCCAGGTGTCAGAAAGGGAAGTTGTGGTGAGGAGGCCACAGAAATGGTGCTCAGCTGCAGTGGGTGCAGGGCATTTTATGTCCATTGAGAAGGAAAGTGGTTCCCTCAGTGGAAGCAGAAAGGTACATGGGCAACTAGGGAGAGTTCTAGCTTCAGATTTCCATTATTGTGTTACTGGCCCTTTGATTTGCACAACTGTCACCATAATTCCTAGAGAATTTCACCCATCCTGGAAAGTGGAGAAAGTAATGGGTCAGGTTTAGCATCTTGGATAGAGTTGAAGGAAGCAAACAATTTTACACAGCGGTTCCTCTTGACTCAAAAGAGAGACGTTAAAATACAAAAGAATGTACTGCTGTGATTTGCTTCCTGACAGAAGCTCTGGGTCCTGAAAAAAGAGCAAGCTGAGCCTTCTCCATGGACTTGCAGTAGCCTTCCTCTATGCTGAAGTCCTCCTCAAAGCTTTCACTGCTTATTCTGTCAAAGTCATAAATCTTCAGGAGACAGAGATTTGTCGTAGAAAACAGGGACATAAATCCAAACCACAGTATGTGTGTTCCCTTCTAGGAGCTGATCTAATCTGTGTCATCGATGTTATTGAGAACCACCAAGTACCATGCTCTCTAGGACCCTTACTGCTTCCTTTAGCTGACTCACTACTCCCTGCCCTTCAGCCCCAGCCAGATGCCCAGCTGCAGAAGGAGATGGCCCAAAAAGCTGGAAATTGGATGGGAGTGTGGAATGAAGATGGAAAAGAGGGTAATGTCTTTTTAATAGAGAAGGGAGATGGACAGAGCCATCTAAGGTACGCTCTTGTCTACTTCTGGTGTGGATGGAGGACATGGAGGAGCTGCAGCAAGTACCTTAATCCCCTCCTCATCCCCATAGTCCTAACAATGTTGATACAGACAGCAAGGGTATCTGAATGGGAAGTCAGTTGTCCCAGCACAAACACATTCCGTGGACGCTGATCCCCTCACAGCCCATGAAACTATATTCAAAGATTCAACCTCATGCTTTTCTCTTTTTTCCTCTTCTCAGGAGTCTGCCACCAAAGGCAAAGACTTGCAGATCTAGAAGGAACAATCACATTTACCTATGCCCTGACTGAGGAGTGAGCATATGAGGCAAGTTTGCGGTTCAGCTTATAACCTGACACCTAGGAAGACCCAGAATCCAATGTGGAATCACAGAGGTCAGCTTCACTGATAAAAACTGAAATAAGAGGCAGCAGCTGGACTTTTATCAGAAGGGGTTTCCATGGGACAAGTGGAGTGCAATCCCTCTCTATATGCAGGGCCCAGTTTAGGGAAACTTAAAACTGCAGAATAACCAATTTTCCTTTAAAATTGAGATTTTTAAATCTCTAGGTAAGTTGCTGAGAGAGTCTGAGTTTCAACTGACCATTTTTAAACCTTGGAGCTATTTGTCTTTGGTGGCCACTGAATAACTGAGCAAATTGCATGCTCTATATATCCCCAGGAAGTTCTGAAATGAGGGGCAACCCCAGTTTTTGAGACCCCTCCCTATCAAAATGTTTTTCTCTTTTATTCCCTATAAGCACTTCCTCCTTAACCTGAAAAAAATAAAAAGGTAGAAATACAGTTGTATCAAGCACTGTCATCACCTTCATGTAGAATGCACACACAGTTGCACAGGTGTGTATCTACGTGTTTGCATGCATTACACTGCAGTGTGTCTAACTACATGGTGGTGCATTCATGTGGGGTTAAAGGGATCCACACCAGGCATTTGACTGGGTGGATGAAGAAGAAAGCAGGTCTAAATTGTGAGTTAAGCAGCCTCGCACAGCAGGGAA
Organism: Hydrochoerus hydrochaeris; assembly: GCA_004027455.1. Lineage (NCBI taxonomy): Eukaryota > Metazoa > Chordata > Mammalia > Rodentia > Hydrochaeridae > Hydrochoerus > Hydrochoerus hydrochaeris. The sequence goes on from PVLA01012052.1 coordinate 37,625, forward strand.
AGGCTCATGAAGGATCTACATGAGTAAAGATGTGTTAGGAGACTGAGACTTTGGAACTTGGAGACCATAGGTGAGGGTCAGTCCTCTTTCTGCTTCCCTTCCCTGGCTCTCAGGAGCAGTAGAAGCCACCACTATCACAAATCAGACTCTTGGACAATGAGAAGGGGAACTCTTAGTTGTGGTCCTGGACACAGAGGGCCAAATCCTGTCCAGGGGAGATGGTAACCTAGATGGACATCAGGGCTCCTGGGATGATTGTGTCCTACTCTCACCTCTATGATCTCTTTGCACAATTCCCTGCCCTACAATCCCATATTACATACTGGGGAACCTGGTTTGGAGGTCGTGATAGGCTTTGTCCTAGTGATGTTAGGATCATGTTATTCCAGGGTTGGCACAGCCAGAGAATGACCCAAGACATGGCCATGAGCTGATGACTGTAATGAAATCATTACTCAGTGTTGTTCAGCTTTGGCCATAAACTCGATGATCCCGGTGAGCTCTGGAAGGAAGCCGGTGCACAACTGCATTCTGCATTTTGAAAATATCCAGAGAGCAAATGTGACTGGGATACACAGAACCTTCTGGGTGGGGATTGCTCTTCCACTTAACTCTGTTGCTTTTTCTCTCTTCTCTGTGGACTCTGCTGATGGTCTCTGCTGTCCTCCCAGTCCCCTAACAGAGGATACATCTCATCAACCAGGTTTGGTCCTCATCTCTGTGCACCTCATGCTCTGCCCCACTTGATATTTTACTTTAAGTCACCAGGATCCCCAGTGTGTATCAGGGGGACTCTTGTCTTTTCAACTGAGAAAGTAGAACTTGGTTGAAACAACAGAATAAGCAAAAGTTACGTTCCCGCAATGAATAAGTGAACTTCAAGATGCTGTCCAGACACACTCTGTCCCTCTCTCTTTCTCTCTCGCTCTCCTTCTCCTCTTGCTCCCTCCCCTTCCATCTTTATCCAATGATCTTCCCCAAATAAAACAAATTGAGAATGATGTATTTGGACTTGCTGCAACATCCAGGTTTGGAATGTAATGTACTCACATCCGTTCAATCCCAAGTCCTTTTTCACAGTGTTTGTTGCCTGCTGTGTGTTTTTCTTTCAGGTCAACTTTAAAAAGTCAGTGCAATATTACTTACGTGGAGTTTGGAAGCAATAGCTCCAACCGGTGCTGTGTTTTCCATTTCAGATTCCAGGGTTCACTGCTGGAGTATACGTCATGAGTAATTACTGTGTTGGTTACTCTTGAATCAATCTCATCATAATCATTGCTTGGTTCCAGGATGTTGTTTTTAGTCTAATCAGTCCTATGTTCTGATGGACAATCATTTTATCAGGGTCAAAGCCAGTTCTATTTCTTTCTTCCTAAACCTGGTGATGTTGGAGTATGTGTGGCTGCAGATATGGGTGAAGGAAGTGGCATCTGAGGGACAGGGCCTGGGGGAAGATGGAGCTGCCCCTGCTCACACCTGCCCGTGCCTGTTCACACCTGCACACTCACACACATAGTCCACACGAGTGACCCTTGTGAAGACATCAGCATCTCTCTTGGAGAGCAAACAGAGAATCACTTGGGCATTGGGTGGACTCTCCCAAGGAGCTGCGGTGCTTCCCTTCATCTGGTTGTGGGCTCTGGTCTCAGCCCCTCCTCTCTTCTCAGTGCCAGAACAGGAGGCTGTGCCCCTGAGACAGGCTTGGTCCTTGCCTCTGCGAGCCTCATGCCCTGTCCATTTTCAGGGGACATTGTGTTTTCTTCTTAAACAACATGTTTCCCAATGCCATTTTTTAGCTGAGAGTCTGGAATTTGATTCATGTAACATAACAGATGAATAAAAATTTGATTTCAGTGTGAAAAACTAAGTCCAAATTGATGCCTTTACACACTCTCTGAACACCTGAAATCCAATAGTGTTTATCAGGTGCTCTTGGTAGGTTTCCTGCTGAAATGTACCAACTTGGCAAGAAACACACTTTTGTTTGAAGCAACAGGCTGGGGGCAGACACACTGTTGACTGGCTCTGAAGAAGGTCAGTTGGAAACAAACTTCTTTTCTACAGCTTCCTGACTGCTGTGCATACTCTTTTCAGGATAAAATCCAAAATGCCTGTGCAACATCACCTGTGCAGAGTTTGAGGTGAGGCCCATAACTGGTGTCATCAAATTCCACTGTGTATTGCTGGAATATACATCAGTAACAGACCTGCGGAGTAATGTGTGATCAACTTTGCTATTCTAGGCAGAATTTTAAATGCAAAGGAAATTTTAAAATTTATCTTTCTTATACTAATGTATTTCTAACACTGGTCAAGGAGGCAAATGGGAATCTCAGCCTGTTTTCTCAATTAGAAAAAAACAAAACTTAATGAGACAACATTCCAATGCCACCTACAAGATAAGTGTAACTTAGTCACACAGTGCATCTTGTTATATTTTTGTTTGCTTTCAAGTGTCTAGAGACTTATCACCTCGAGGTGATAAGACAATGATTATTCTTCCTGCTTGTTATACAATAGGAAGCCCAATTTGCTTATGTAGAATAAATCTTGCCTAGAAACATATGATAAGTCATGTGTAACCAACTATAGAATATCCTGTTATCTACCTTTTGTATCTGCTCTGTGAATTAGTGAGCTAATTGTGGATGAATCCTTAAATTCTAGGAGAGTTTCCTGGAGCAAAGGGAGCCAGTGCAGAGGAACAGGATGTGCACTGTGGAGGGAAGCAGAGCACACAAGGATCGTGCAAGCTCACACACACTTAAAAACCTGCTAAAGCTGGGTGTGGTTGTACACATCTATCCTCTCAGCACTCTTGGAGGCTGAGGCAGTAACATCACAATTTTGAGATGAGCCTGGGTGACTTAGTGATTTAGCAAGACCCTCACTCTAAATAAAAATTAAAATGGGCAGGGGAGGCTGGGGACCTAGGGCAGCACTCCCCGGGCTGGTTATCCAGTCACACACACAGGCAATTTCAGTGCCAGGCAGTACTTCAATGATGTAGCTACTCAGGAGCCTTCTTTTTGGTTTGCTGAGTATTTTGGCTGCACTGAGTCTTTTGTCATTGTTGGGAAATGACTGTGACAGTTCCCACATCACATAAGGATGTAGTTGCCATAGACAGGTTTGCTCTGAGAGTCACATTTCCATCCGTGACCATGGGGTGCAGTGCTGTCTCCCACACACTTACCCTGTTTCTTTTAGATTCACACCCGGAAGGTGGATCGCTGGATCCTGTGTTAGTTGCAGTTTTAGTTTTCTGGATCCTATCTATGTTAGCTGTAGTTTTAATTTTCTGAGGTGTCTCCCTTCCAAATGCCAATGGCACCCTTTGCATTCCCAGCTGTGATGGGCGAGGGACCCAGCTTCCCACCCCTCACAGTGAGAGATGGGAGGAGGACTCAGGTTAGAAAGAGACAGTGTATGTGTATGAAGATGTTTAACCTGAGAACCTTCTAATGTGTTACCTATAGGAGGTGCTTTGAGTGTCTTTACCATCTTGCTGGGACTTTAAGAAAGACCACAGTTCTCACCCTCACAGGAGTGCTCTGTGGTTCCCGTTTAAGTATGAGGAACTGTGGGCTTTCTGTGTCACAATGCCTTGCCTGAGGCCATGAGTACCTGGACTTGGAGTCCCTGCTGGGCAGCTGCCATGTGTCCTGTGCTTCAGACATACTTGGAGCTCCCTTCTCAAGTGAGGCTACCCTCTGTGCCCACAGGGAGAGAGGGAAAGGAGAGAGGTAGCCACAGTCTCTGCCTAGGGAGGCCACTGTGGTGGGAACTATCTGGGTCCCCATCACCACATCCAGGACCTGTCTACCCAGAGCTCTCAGCTTCAGGTCATGGCCCTGTGACCCACCTGCTTCCTGGCCCCCAGTGAGTCTGGGACAATGGAGAGGGTTGGAGGGACTGGGGAGGTGACTGGGAGAGGGGTCCTGCTCTCTGCTCAGCCTGACCCCAGCCAGGAGGTTGTGGGGTCAGTCCTGCAGGAGAACTTGGACTCCTGCTGTCTTCAGGACGAGCAGAGGACCTGCTTCTAGAACAAAACCCTGAGTGTGCAGCTAGGCCAGCTTCAGGAAGGGCTGGGGAGCCCTGGGGAGTCTGAGTGTCTTCCAGAGCAAGTGGGATTAGGGTCTGAGGTACCTGTAGGGTGAGCTGGTTTGGTGCAAGCTGAGTCCTGGGCTCTGCCAAGCCCCTCAGGACCCTGGGTAGTAGGTGTTTTCTAACTGGGCTCCTCTTCCAGTGCTCTGCCTGGGCCATGAGATCTTCACATAGCAGGGTGAGTCACATGAACCTTACTTGACTTGAGGGAACTGGCTCCTGAGGGTTGGGGTGGATCCTACATGGTCGCCAGTCATGACACCCAAAATGTGTAGCCTGCGGCCTGCTTCTGCTCTAATATATGTACAATTTTTCAGTCATTGTCTCAGTACATAGTTGAGGCTAACCTAAACTCACTATGTAGCCCAAGCACTCCACAGCCTCCAGAGTGCTGGGATTATAGGCTTTGCCATTGCCTTGCCCTGCTCACTCCCGTTTTCTGTTATTTTCTTGTTTCAAAAAAAGAAACAATTGTTAATATCTTTGCTTTACCAAATGATGCTTCTACATAATGTTCTTGTTATGGGAGAAATAGATTAGGCTTATTAGTACCTCAGTCCCCATATACTTGTCCTGTGTGGTGAGGACATTTATCACTTACCCCCTTAGCTATTTGGGAAGATGCATTATGTCACCATGAGCTGACGTTAGCCTGCCCTGCAGTAGACCTCTAGGGCTCCTTCCCAGGTCTTACTGCACATTTGTGCCTCTCCATCAGCTTCACCCTCTCCCATCCACCAGCCTCCCCTGGCCTCTTGGAACCACAGATCTATACTTGGCTCCTCTGAATCCGCACAAGGCAGTGAGATCATGTGACACTTGCCTTGCACTGGCTCAGTGCATGGGGCAGGATGCCCTGGGTGCCCACCCAGTGTCCACAAGAATGCACATCCTTCTCTCTGAAGGACTAGTAGTGTGCTCTGCCTGCACCACACTCTCTTGGTCCACTCGTCCTCAGATGGACCCTTTGGTTGATCTGCCTCTCAGGTCAGCTGACTGGTGCAGCACTGACCAGGGAAGCAGGTGTCCCAGTGACACTGATGTCCACAAAGGAGACTCAGCTCCAGCATGAACAGGCTGAGCCCAGACTTCCCCTCACTCCTGAGTGGGGTGCAGGATGACCCCAACTGAGCTGTGCTCTACTGTTCAATCTTTCTTTGGTCCTGAGATTCTTCTGGTCACTGTCTGTCACCTCCAGGCTCTGGGTCCTCTCCATTCATCCACACCCACTACTGCCCAGGTCCTTCTGGAACCAGGGAGATTGCAGTCTGCAGCACCAATGTAGAAATCCAATCACTTTGCTTTTCATGATTTTTGTAATTATATTCAAAGGATTTGTGTTTACACTGTGTTAGGCAAAATACTCTACCTCCCCAGAGGCTTTCCACAGATTATCTTCAGACAGAATCAGACCCACACAGCTCTCTGGTCTGGGCAGAGCTGTCTCCCAGCCATTTCCTGTCTCTGCTCACTCTGGGACACTTGTCACTGGATATCTCAGCATTCTGTCACTTTGTCAGTGGCACAAATTCCAGCTCAACTCGCAGTCTGTTTTAAATTGACTAATAAAACTGCGCCTGTTCACCATGGACAGCATGACGTTGTATAGGAAGTAGACCTGCATACTGGCTTAATCAAGGTAATTAGGGCAGGGTAGACAGGGATGGGTATTCAGATGCACACAGACCGCCCAGGGAGAGGTGTGGACATGATGTGAGGTCACATTGGATCATGGCTTCACAGCTCTGTGTTTTCCCAGAACACTGAGCGGTACCCCTGAAATCAGCTTTGCATGTGGTGATTTCTAATTGGTGGACACTGAGGCCCTGCTCTGCTTCCTTCTAGGTTTCCTCCGCAGACCCTCCATCTCTGCCAAGCCCATCCTTGTGACACCCCAGAAGAGAAAGGTGACCATCCTGTTCCAAGTTGATGGGGGCTTTGAGACTTTCCACCTGGGGAAGTCTTACACCTGGAGTTGTTCCACAGTTAAGAATGAGAGGAGCACTTTGTCTTCCCAGATGGAGGCCAGATTCCCCCTTACATTGATGAATGCTGGGCATTATGTCTGCATCTACTGGAAATCCTCCACCTGGTCTCCACACAGTGAGATCCTGGAGCTGGCAGTGACCGATGCAGAGGCCCCCATCCCCATAGCCTCAGCTGTGCCCTCAGGTTTGTCCCCATTTATCTGGACCACATCCCAGCTGCCATCCTCCCTCTCCTTACTTAAGCCTCTCCCCATCTCCGTTCACCTGGCCCTCGGCCTCCCTGTCCCAAGCTCCCTGAAGTGCTGGTTCCATTGGGCACCATCATGGATTGGGCATGGAGCTGGCCCTTCTGGATGGTGGGAAGTGGTCTCCAGATGTGGTAGGATGATCCCCTTCAAGGGAACAAATGTCTTTTCCCTGGGGATGGTGTGTTCCACATCTTTTCCATGGAGATGGAATCTCTGGTGGCCCCAGGAATATGTCCCCTCTGGTTTGGTCCCTCACAGACACTGGGCAGGTGTCCTGTTCCAGAGATGTTCCTGCCCAGGGTGGGATGGTGATTTGGGAGTAGCTTTGTGATGGGATAGTCAACATCCTTTTTTGGTCAGCTCCAGAGACATCCTACAGTCAGGTTCTGGTGATGAGGGTCCAGTCCACCTCTGCATCCTGCCTGGACTTCAGAGTTGCTGTTTACTGAGCATCTATGAGGTCAGCAGAGCAAAGTGGTGGGCAGAGCAGAGGGAGCGGCCATGCCCAGCAGGGTGAATTATCAGAGGGCCCTGCTGCCTCTCCTCCCTCCCTGCTCTGTTCTTTCCAGAGACTTAGGACACTGTCTTTGGTTGAGCAGTGACCAGGTGTGCTCTCTAGATGATGATCAGGGCAGGGCAGGGCTAGGCTGGGGACGGGTTCTAAACAGCACCCCCCAATCTCTGAATCTTACCACTGCCCCTGGAGACTTCAGTCCTGCAAAGGTCACCCAGAATCCTCAGTCTTAGGGTTTAACTCATGGTTCTGTGTTGCAGTCAAGGGTCAGGGACCAGTGCCAGAAGACCAGAGCAGGGGACTGGCCTCCACAGGCAGTGGGATATCACCGGTGTTCAGAGTTGCACACCAGGCACTGCCAACACATTTAACAGCAGCTACCCAAGAGGGATTTGGCTATCTGGCTTCTAAAACCTCAACTTGTTTTGAAAATGTGGATAATTGGATGGGCATGGTGGCACTCCTGTATTCCCAGCACTTGGGAGGCTGAGGCTGGAGGATCCTTGCAAGTTTGCGACTAACCTGGGCTACAATGTGAGCTCAAGGCCAGCCTGAACTGTATAGTGAGACTCTGTCTCAAAAAGGCAGCATATATATATATATATATATATATATATATATATATATATATTAGAGACAGAGACAGAGAGAGACAGAGATAGAGAAAGAGAGAGAGAGGAAGAGAAAATGTGGATAATTAAGGTTCTTGGAGAAAAACACAGTCTCTGAAGGCCCTGGACAGGACTAACCATGGCTACCACACCCCATACCCAGGTTTGCCCAGTTCTGTGTCACCCATCATGCACTGGGCCTTGCTATCCACTGGGAAGCAGTGTTGAAACCCGACATCATGAGAGGGGAGGGATAACTGACATTGTTAAAGGCTATGCCTAACAGTGACAAAGTCCCCCAAGAGGGGCTGCAGGGAGGAGAGGTGGCCTGTGAGCAATTTGCAGTATAAAGTCCTGGAGCTGTATGCAATAAGTCATTGCTTATCCCTGACTCTGCCCCTACTGTGTGGTTCTGATGGCACTGTCCCCACCCCTCATGTCCATGGCTGTCCAGCTGGCTGACCTCTGTGCTCTGTGGCTTGTATCTCCCAGTCCAGGGGCCAGAGGGTGAGCAGTCTGTGCACTCTTCCCTACATTCTGCAGGTTACCATCATTCTGGGTCAGTGTTGTTACTGTCCATGTGGCCAAGCTCTGTGACCAGATGGTGATGGGGACAGAGCCCTGGGTAGGAGGAAGAGGACCTGGCTGTTCACACAGACCCTTGGGATCTCAGCTTGGGAGTGGGGTACATCACAACACTCAGGACATAGCTGCTCACAGTCACCCTCTCACTTTCATGGCCATCTGCGGGGTGAGTAGTGGTGACTTTCCCTCGATATTGTGCAGTATGAAAGTCACAAGCTCCAACTCCTGGTTCTGGTGCAAACCCTGGCTCACTCCCACCCAGCTCTGTGCTCTGGATTCCAAATGGGCTTTCCCAGGTGCAGGATGAGCCATGGTCTGCCTCTTCCACAACAGAAAAGCCGTGCTCTGGAGAACATCCAGCCAACAGTGCTCTCTCAGAGGGGGCAGGCTGAGTGCTTGCTCACTGTGAATCAGGAGGTTTGGCCTTGTCCATTTGAGTTTCCTGGGGTGAGAATTAGGACAGGCCACAGTGACCCACAAAGCATATGCACATGTCAGCTACAAATATGAACAGGCAATCTGTAATGCAAAATTTGAGACCTGTAGCTGAAACTATATTGATTTAATTTTCACAATACTTTAAATATATAAAGATATAATTTTTAAGATTTTAATTTATTTTACAGAGAACAAAATAAAAGAGGACAGAATAAAGCAGATCAGAAAAGAACAATGCAAGCAACACAGCACTTCACAACAAGACAAATGGATATCAACAGTAGCTACCATAATGTCACTTTCTTTTAAATAGCTGAGCATTGCTTCACACACAGTAATATCAAACATAACAAAATAGAATAAAACTATTCAAGAGAATGAAAGTATTACAAGGCATTCTGAACCAAGTAACAGAAAATGAAAAATGGCTACTATATCTCATTTTTCATAAAAATTGTTTATATTACATATATTAAAGTCCAATAAAACACAACATGATAGAATCAATGGTAATAGAAGAACAAAAACATGGTAGGACTTCAAAGCAAGATGATATTAAATCAGCAATGGTTGCCATAATGTCTTGTTTTCTTCAAAGTAGCTGTTCATACAATCACACATAGTAAAATCAAACAAAACAATAAAAACATTCCAATCAATGAATGAAAACATTATAAGACTTCAAAGCAATATAATCGGGAACCATGCTTACCATAAAATCTTATGTACTCTTACCATTTCTTACACGAGGGAGACTATATGGTATTTATACATGTGAGTTTGATTTATTTCACTTATGAATATGGTCTCAGATGGGACCTCCATCCCCAGCTTTTTGAGGAATCTCCAGATTGACCTCCACAGTGGCTGCACAAGTCTATACTCCCACCAACAGTGCAGAAGAGTTCCTTTTTCCCCAAGCCTCTCCAGCATTTGTTGTTGGTAATTTTGTTGATCCTGGTCATTCTTTCTGGAGTGAGATGGTATCGCAGTGTGGTTTTAATTTGCATTTCTCTAATGACCAATGATGATGAACATTTTTTCATGTATTTATTTGCCATTTATATTTTTTCATCTTAGAACTGTGTGTTCATCTAGGATGCCCATTTTTGGATTGGGTCTTTGAATTTTGGGGGTCTGATTTTTTTTAATTCTTTATAAGTTCTAGACAGAAGTCCTTTGTCTGAGGGACAGACAGATCACTAAGATTTTTTCCCAGTTTGTGGATTTTCTTTTCACTCTGCTGGAGATTTTTTTGGACATGCAGAAACTCTTTAATAAGATATGATCACAGTTATTGATTCTGGGAAGTATTTCCCATGCAGTTTGGTTCTTGTTCATGAATTCTCTACCTACCCCTATGTCTTCAAGATTTTTACCTACTTTGTCTTGCAACAGATTTAGTGTTTCTGTTTTAATATTTAGATCTTTGATCCATTTGGATTTTAGTTTAGTACATGGTGATAGGCATGGGTCTAATTTTAGTTTTT